>QEOT01007339.1:2336-20515 GCA_003123785.1 Pterocarya stenoptera | reverse complement strand
CTTTGATCGTGAACCAAGCAAGAGAGGAACTAGAATTCGGTCAACCAAAGGAGGACATAGCCGAGGAGGACACAGTGTTTAGGGACTTGACCGGGGTCCCTAACAAGTTATCAATGGTGGCGGTGAGGCTGGGTGGCCGCGTATTGCGGCGCAAGTGGAGATGATTGGGCCAGACCCATTTCGGTTAGGTTACCATAGGAGAGAGAGAGAGAGTTGCGCGTGGGTACCATCGGTGGTGGTTGGCTTGGTCACCGGCGTGAGAGGGAGTCGCCGGTGGTGGCGGTGAGGTTGGGCGGCGCCAGGTTGGATTGAAGAAAAAGAAAAATTTATACTATAATATTTATCACTATTATTTATAAATAAAAAATAAAATCACTATAATATTTTTCACTATTATATATAAAAAAATATTAAAATCACTATAATATTTATCACTATTCACAACATTTCTCGCTATCCAAACTAGCCTTAATATGCCCTCTTTCTCTCTCCTCCCCATCATTCATTAATCTCTCTTTCACTAAAATACTCTCTCTCACTAAAAAATACAGTACGATTAAGAACGATCTTGATGGATAAGATATTGCCAAGAAAGTTGAGAGGAAAAAGTGAGAAATATGCAAACTACAGGCAGAGATTTCTGTTCTTATAAGAGCACTTCCAATGGCTATTGTAAAATAGAATTTTCTTCAAAATATAAAGAAATTGTCTTAAAAGCAGGCTCCATCAAATCTTATATTTTACATTGTGATACAGTGATGCTGCTATATTTATAGAATCTTGTTCATAATTGTAAGCGTTTTTAATTAGTTCCCATGCTTTTCTCATCCAACTCCATGAGCTGTAGCTGCAATGTTACATGGCTTATGTTTAATGTTATGAATTCTTGGTTGCACAATGGTTAAATAAATTATTTTATAAATTTTGAATTAATAATTTTTATTATATAATCTCTTATTTTTATTTTTTGAATTAATTTATATTTTGGTTTAGCTTATTAATTTTAATTAATTTAAAATAGAATATAATTATATGACATTGTATATGAAGAGATATTACAAATATCAAAAGACATGAGGATATTATTAATAGTTAGAGAAAATATTTTAAATGAATAAAAAAAATTAAAAAATATAATATTTAAATTATATGAAAAAAATAGATAAGCTGATGTATAATATATTGTAAAAGTTAGTATATAAAATAAAAAAAAAATTTTAGTAATGTATTTTAAATTATAGGATGAAGAAGCTATCGAGAGTGGTCTAAAAGATCACTTTTTCTATTTCTTTTTTAATTCTCTCTCTTACCCTCTGAAAGGAGTTAGCTGTACTTTTTATGTGATTATGGAGGAATAATCATCTTTAGTTTATTGTGGTTTGCTTCTCCCTTTTTTTCCTTTTTTTTTTATCCGATTTCTTTCTTCTTTTTTGTTCTATTTTTGCATTTACAATTCTGAATTTAATGTATTTTTTGTAATTTGTGTTCTCTTTCTTAATTTTACTTTTTAATGGAGAATGCTATCTGAGTTTTCTAGATCATACCCAGATCTAAATTCTAATCAAATTTATGTTTGGATGCTGAGAAAATATATTTTTGTTTGGATGATAAGAAAATGTATTGCTGTTTGGATGGTGAGAAAATGGGGGATCTATCTCTCTTTTGGCTGCTAAGAAAAGAAATGTGGGATCTATTTCTCTTAATTGGCTGCTAAGAAAAGATCTTGAGTTTTATTTTTGTTTCCTTATTCCACCAGCCCTTAGATTCGACAATTGCCACTGTAATTTATCAACTGTCGAGAGATGCTGATGAGAAACTGGGTTCGAGGGAGGGCTTTGGGGGGAAGAGGAAAGAGAGAAGGGAGAAGGAAAAGGAAAAAGAGAGATGTGAGAATGGATGTGCACCTACCGTAATTTTAATTAGTCCATCACGTGTTGCAATTTTATTGCTTGAAACAATCTTTCAATTAGATCTCAAAACATCCATTATGATCCGCAAATATTCTAATAAAAAAATTCCAATTACTAACTATAACTTTGAAATATCATGATTTTAACATTAAGGTATATATTGACCGTACCTTCGAAATTCACAATCATAAATATCATCTATAATCTCAAATTGTTTCATTATATATCGGTCCAATAACTTGAGATGTTATTATGTGACGATTCTACATTTATAATTTTTGATTGTTCTCCCTTCTCCCTCTCTAGAAAACTCCCCTGCTTCCTCTCTAGAACTTTCCAGACTCTAGTTCATACGTGAGGGGGTGGGAGCTTTGCCCTCCACTCTGTCCCTTTTATTTTGGTGTTTGTAGTTTTTTGTTGTTTGCTTTCTGTCTTTCAGGCCAAATAAGGAGGATAGTCGTTTGAGTCGTTCCAGCTGTCAACCTCCTATGCGCGCCTCATCGGTATGACGCCCAGTCGCCGATCTTCAAGTTAACCAAATTCAGCGTCCATCGGAGTGGTGCGTAAGCCGCACGAGCGGGACAAAGTTTTCGGAACCAGCCGGCGCGTGGCCTTCACGCGCCACCAAGGAGCCATTTGTCCTAGACACGCTCAGCTTCTGTGGAATCTCTGATTTCGGACCTTCGAAGAGTGACCGACGGTTTTTCTCCCAGTGTGAACAGTGTCCGGCACGCGCCACTGCCGATTGCCTGTGCACTGTTCACCCGTCTTTTGATCTTGGCTGTCCTTCATTTCAGTGTTTTTTTCTTCTCGGTATTTGGTTTTGTTTTATTTCTCTGGTTGTTTGTTGTTTTGTTGACCCGAGTGAGGTGGTTGAGCCTTTGGAACGGACGTAATCTAGGGCAAGAGCTGTTTGAAAGTGGTGAGCGATGCTACGACTGGTGATCGTACGGCCGACTGTTGTGGGTTGTACGTTAACTGGGTACTCGCTCAGTCTGGGCTCGAGATGCCGATGCTTGCAGTGGGCGTGTCGTCCGGGTTCTCACCAGTGCTTGTGGTCCTGTTTGTTGTTAATGTGTTTAGCTGTAGTTGTTTCGTTTATTTTAGTAATTAATTTATTAGAAATAGACTATTGGATTTAATGTCCACAGTTGTGTCCCATACTCATCCTCCTTAGGAGGATTGAGGGGGCCTGCAAGTTCTATTTTTACAAAACGCTTTCTCTGTTTTGAGAAAGTTTTTAGAAGTTAAGACAATGTTCGTCACAAAGCAATTTGTGTATGGAGAAGCCCCAGAGTTACTGCGTAGTTTGGCTTATAGTTTGGATTTTTTATGTACTAATAAGTCAACAGTTGTAACTTCGGATCATTAATGAAATGAGACTATTTCCATCAAAAAATAAAAAACTTGAGATGTTTCCTTTGATCTCAAAATAACACTCTATCTTTCTTTCTAAGATAGTACATAAATTCTAATTCCAATAGAACATACCATCATTGCCAGTTTTCAAAAAGATGTCTATTGCCATGCTATTGATCCATCAAATTATTGATGGTGATTGAAATCTTTCCTCTAGATTTTTTATCATAGATCAAGTTTTCGGATATAAAATGGTTGATCAAGTCCTTAGAGTTTAAACACCTAATTAAAACGCTAACCTTGNGGGGGGGGGGGGGGGGGGTAATAGAACTAGAAAAATGCAAGAGTCCATTTTGGACTTCCGTTGGATTTGTCCAATACATTTTTTTAAACTTAGTGATTAAGAAAATATTGTTTAATAATATTACAAATTTTTTAATTTTTTTTTAAATATATAAAAGTGTTTAAAAAATAATATATATATATATAAAAGAAAATGTATCAGACAAATCCAACAAGAGCCTAAAACGGGCTCCTAACATTTTCCATAGAATTATATTATAGTTTAGGTTCAAATATCCTTAAAATATTTGAGATTGCCTCCCCCTCCTCCCACAACACTCAAACACCCCGTAACACTCAAATATTCCTGAGCTCATTTGACATAGTAGCCTTGATTTGACATGCTAAAACTCTAACTCAATGAGCACACCGTGTAATACTTATACACAATGCACAATATTATTGTTCACACATTGATGCATGGCATCTCCACCCTCGCCTAGTGATAGAAAGTGACATAAATTGAGTTTATTTTCTCCTAACCGACTGAATATCAAAATAACTCTCTTTTATCACTGTCTTCCACTTTTTTTCTTCTTCTTCTCTTATCATTGTCTTCAAGTCTTCCACTTTTTTTTTCTTTCTTCTTGCTCTTTTTTTGTTCTTCATGACATGGAGGCTGGAGTTAGAAAATTGTAGAATCGTTGGCTTGCTAGTTGCTGCTGTCTGGTCTGCCATGTTCTTGAGATGCTTAGACTTGCAATTTTCACAGTAAAATTTTTAAATCCCTATTTTATTTCTTTATATTTTGTCATATATAAATTTTGTGAAGTTAGTTAAGCTTAGACTTCCACAGACCAAAAAAAAAAAAATGAAGAAGAAGAAGAAGACATGAAGATATAATGTTAAATGTACTTATATGATTGAAATAAAAATTTGAGGTGATAAAAATGTGGAGCAATATGTAACTATGTTGAAAGAATTGGAACTTTCTTGCCAATAATTCTGTGAAAGGTCCTTGATCTGCCGATTCATTCATCTAAGAAACAAAAAAGCATATTCGTTAGTTCATACACTTTTTTTATAGGCTAGTAGGCCGGCTTATTGACTCACGAATTGGATGAGATCATGAGTGTCGTATCAAATTTGTAGTATTTAATTGAAGTTGAATAAAAGAAAATAAAAAAAATCTATTAACATAAAATGATTATTTTATGAAGAATTTATTTGTTATTCACATGTTTTTTTTTTTTCCACTTATTGATAGTAATACAAACTATACAAAAAATACTCTAACAACTTTTATATCATCATGTACTTTTTAGGTTTATAGAAAAATATGAGCAAGCTATGAACAATTGATTTTTTTTCTAAAAAGAAAGTTGTGGATAATTTGGAGATTAAGATACGTTAAGAGAGTTGTTTCTGTCATTGATGAGCGTCCCTCTAAAACTTCAAGAATCCAACTTGAAGAGATGGATGCTACCTCTTTAGAACATGATCTAGTATTATGTCTATAAATATAAAAATTTCCTACTAACCTACAATATGAGATCCAACGTGTCTATATTAAAGTTGGTCTATGTCAACCTAAACTTTCAAAATATCCATTTTCAAGAACAGGTAAACAACGTCACTGATTTTAATTTTCTTGGTTTTAAAAATATTCAAATTGGTTAAGAGTACTCACCATCAAAGAATGCTGTAAGATGGCCGCCCCTTTGGGCAACCCTTAGATGGCCATTTTAATACTCGAGTAGGAAAAAGAAAATAATCGTGCACATGTGTGAACAAAAAAACGCAGATAAATTTAAGAGTGATCGAAATGAAATGGTGGTTAGAAAATACTTTAGTATCAAAATTTAATAACAACAAGAACAACAATAATAATAATTTGATGTGGGAGCCACGTGGCTGCCACCTAGCATTTAGGGGCCAGTTGGGATTCCACTAACAACAGAGGAATCTTCCCAATGGATCCTATGTCCCTTGTCTTCCATTTGGTCACAAGTCCTCCCGCTCTCTTCCCTTTCCTTCTTTAGTTGAACAACCCTCCCCTATTTTCTCTCATTTTGCTTCACTTTTCCATTTACTAACCACCACAATAAAACTCTAAACACTAATCTCTCCATAGAAGATCAACTAGGTGAGGCTATTGGTGAATATTCTCAACTAATGTAAATATAACTTCAATTCTTTACCTAGCATTATTCACTTAAGCTGGGTTGACATTTGTCACACATTGAGTTCACCTACAGCCATTATTCCACTATTCTGAGGGCCCCGTATGTGACATTGTAGGGAGGAAATGTAGATCTCCTTTGTACTGGAATAAAGCTGGGAAAACATACGGGTTGGGCTAGAAATTATCCAAGATCTAGGAGACAAGGTGAAATTATCCTCACCTATTCTAAGACAAGCATTAGGAACTTCTAATATTAGCCGTATGAAACTCGATCGAATGATGTAAAAGTGATATATGAGTAACAAAAAAGATTTATTTTTTGCACAATTCTTTATGTTTTCTTGTTTTTATTTTCTTGGTAATGATGATTTGTAACGTGTATGTGTTTGATTATGTGAGATGGTATGGACACTATTGGTAATCAACAATATTTGTTCTTGTCTTGGATTCTAGTGTAGAATGGCTAGAACCTGGATGACTGGATGAACACCATGTATGCAAGCGACAATACAAGCTGCATAGAGATAGCGCGGGATGTAGGAAAAAGGCTAAGGCCTTGTTTGGATATCGAGAGTACCTCAGGTACTCTTAAACACTTTCACTATTATTCTTTACTTTATTATTACTTTTTACCTACTTTTTCTACTATTCAATATTCTATTATTACTTTTTCACTACTATTCACAAACATTTTCAAACACTTTCATTACCCAAACCAAGCCTAAAGCTCGGCATTGGGAGATGAAACCTAAGTTCAAGCAACACAAGAATACCATCATTGTGGCTCACTTGAAAAAGGGCTACCTTGGCATGCTTGGCCCTAGCAAGTAAGATTAACATGCCAAGAAAAGACCTTCAATAAAGAAGCGGAATCTAGCAGATCTAGTGGCTAAAGATCAGAGAGATCAGGCCACAAAGGAAGGAGTAGCAGCCTCGGACACATCCTTGCTCACAACTCATGGAGAAAGGAGCTTGAGGAGAAGGGACCACATAGGTGTACGAGCCTCGACTCTTTTGTGTTTGTGTAGTGTCTAAGCTTGAATCTTGATGTATGAATATTTGTTGAATTTTAAGAAATGAAACTAGGATCTTAAACTCTTGCACATATGTAATTTGGTCACCCCATGTATGTGAAGCTAGGATGCTAAAAACCAAAATGCATGTACTTGGGGATGTTTGAGAAATGAGATGAGATGATAATTTGGTGAATAGTAGTAAGATAGTTTGAGTTAAGTATTTATTGGATTTTGAAAAATGAGAGAGAAAAAGTTAAATACAAAATATTAAGTTAAAATATTGTTATAATATAATTTTTTAATATTATTTTTGTTTTAAAATTTAAAAAAGTTGATTTTTTTTTTTAATTTGGAAGTTTGAGAAAGTTGTAATGATTAACTTGAAAGTGTTTGTATTTGAATAATGGTTGGGAAGGAAACGAGATGAGATGTAAATTATTTCCAAACATCCCCTAAATCTTTATAAAAAATAATGCATACACAACATTGAGTGAGGTGATATATGGGCACCAGCAGGGGAAAATGTAAGCCATCTTTGATCATGATGAATATTTGTTTATAAATATTAAAAAAATATTTATTTTCTATAATAACCCAATTGCATATAGAGCTAGCTTTTTCATGGATAAATGACTTCTACATATTATCCCATGTCACTTGAAATGACACTTTTAATAACTTTCATGAATAACTGGTAAATGAATGGAAATCCTAACCCTGCTACTAGAAAGGAAATATCCAAATGGATACTCTTTGGCCAAATCAAGAGTGAAAAAGATTACTTTTGCAACCCTCCAACTAAATGAAAATCATTCAACAACTCTAATAATAGATTAAAAGGATAAAGAAACTTCGGCAAAACCTTCTGACTTGGTGGAAAATACTTAAAGGGATGGTTGGATAATAAGATGAGATAAGAATTATGTGAATAGTAGTAAAATGCTTTGAGTTAAAATATTGTTATGATATAATTTTTTAATATAATTTTTGTTTTAAATTTTGAAAAAGCTGTTATTTTTTTATTTCGTTTAGAAGTGTTGGAAAGTGCTAATAATTAGAGAATTATTAGATGAAAAAATTGAAAATTTGATATTGAAAATGGTGATGTTTGGAAAGGAAATTATTAGAAATTTTGGGATGAGATGAGACCATTTCACTTTCCAACAAGCCCTTAGAGTCCCAAATATAACAAGGGGTCTATGTACTCAACAATGGAAATAAAATAAAATGAAAGAATGGCAAACCAACAAAGTTTAGATTTTTTATTACTATTTTAATTTCTTCGGCATTTATCTTATTTTAATTTTATTATGCATGCTCGTTAGATAATTATTAGGCCATGTTTGCCTGTTTGGTTTCATAGATGTTCTCAAGACTCTCAACCTATTTCAAACTATCTGATCTCATTTTAACATCTAAACACAGTTCAAATATCAATTTCGAATTTTTAATTTGTTATTATCTAATTATTACATAATCATTACAAAATTTTCAAACAAGACACAAAAGATAATTCAACTTTTTCAAATATCAAAATAAAAATTATATTAAAAAATATATTCTAACTATATTTTAATTTTATAATATTTTTATTCAACTTTTTCTCTCTCTTTTTCCAAAATCCCATAAAACATCTTAACTCAAATTATTTTGCTACTATTCATAGATTTGTCATTTCATTTTATCTGTGTAGCCAGACAAAGCCTTAGTCAAAACTTGGGGATATAAAATTATAATGCAATCACTTAATCCTATTAGGGGTAGACTTTTGGGCAAGCTTGCTCTCGCCAACGGTGTAGCTGAAGTCTCCTAGCTTCCCACTCGTCTTTCAAACCTCAGTCTCTCCCTTACTCAGCCATCGACTCTCTAGGGTGACAACATCGATGCCACTTATCTCTCTTCCAACTCCATCTTCCATTCATGCATGAAACATATTGAAATTGACTTTCACTTATTGTCACACACGGTGGCTCAAATGCTTTATTTGGTTCATCTCTAGCAAAGATTAGATCACTGACATGTTCACTAAACCATTATCTCCGTACTAGATCCAATTAGTCATTTCTCTCTTCTCTCATTGGTATTATTAAGGAGACTCATGCCACCCATATCTTATACAATATCATAACACTCTTTTATAGGTTGACCTTTTATAGCTTCTTTCAACCACGATTTACACAAAAAGAAGGGGCTTGCAATGCATGTCACAACTTTTAAGTATTTTAACTACAATTCTTAAGCACAACGCTTAGAAAGAAAAGGAAAACAAAGAAGAAAAATATTTAACATAATAAAAATATGAAATAAAGTGAAAGTGTAACAACACAAGCAACTATGCAAATCCAATAATAATAGTTTCCATGATAAAAAACACAAGATGAGGCATCATGTGAGGTGCTTAGGGAGCCTTCTTTATAGGCTTGAAAACCGAACCTTTCTAGGTTTTTTGCCAATAGTTGGGCTTATAAAGACCCAATTTTGTGGGCTTTCAAGAATATGATGCTTTTCGCAAATCTATTTACCCATTAAATTAGAACCAAAAAATAGATTAAAAATGCAAAACAAAACGAAATATGAAAAAAAGTAGTATTATATGTACTTGCAACTTTATTTATATTTTTATATATAAAACTCATTATATCAGTTTTATTTTAAAATTTAAAATTTAAAATTTTTTAATTTTCAATATATCAATAGCTGACACGTGGCTAATTAGTTTTTTGTAAATTTTTTTTTTAAGTACAATTAACATTTCTCATGTGAAAAAGACAAAAATTTCCATCAGCAAAATTGGTCATTGATCAAGATGATGTTGTCTTCGATTTCATCAAGTCGTTCTTTTGAGTTGACGAAGAAGACCGTTGTGGTGGGAATGACTTTAGTATTTGGGTAACGATACACTTACAACTCAATTCACAGATATCTAACACAATCATATCATTTTATCATTAATTCAATATAGAGTTGTAATAAAAAAATTGTAAAAGAGGGGTGAGTTAATGAATTTTCTTAAGCTTGAGCCTTTGGGTTTTCATTTTGTATACTTTTATTACTTAGCAGAAGTGATTGTGATGAGCATGAATTTATGTTTTTTTAATATTTTTGCTTAATATTTAGTAGATGCAATGTTGACGTTAGAAGTTTATTGTTTCTTTAAGTTTTGTTTTAGCACTTATTAGTTGCTGCATTCGATAGAATCTTACTCAATCAAATTGAAAATAAATAAATAAATCTTTTTTCTTTTTTTACTTTTCTTCAAATAAAATTTGGGTTTTACAATTTTTGTTCTACTTTATAACAATTGGACTATGCATTTGGCAATTTAAATCAATCTTTTTTTTTCTTATTGATTTAAAATTAAAATTGGGTTAAAAGAGACCGATATTAAAATTGGACATTAGGATTAGAATTTCTTTCAGAATAGATTTTTTTTTTTCTGAAAAATAATATTTGCAGTCGTAGAATGCGTAAGTGTCGCACAATCTTTTTGAAAAAAATGAATAAATACAGGACCTACATGAAAAAAAAATTATTTTTTTAATAGTGATATTTACTATTTTTCAAAATAATTATGTGATATTTATACATTTTATGATTATATCTAACATTACTTTCTTTTTTTTTTCTTGGACGTGAATTAAGAAAAAAAATCTCTATATATATAATTCTTTTAAATCAACAAACCCAGCCCAATAAGAAATTGAGGGCCTAACACAACCAGTGAGAAATTGTAGACCGCCAAAGTCTGTTATGGCCAGTGCCTAAGAGGCTAAAGTCATCGTTGGTTTGGTTAGGGGATTTGCGGGATATTATTTTTGGAGAAATGCTTTATGTCTCGAATATGTGTCCCGAATGAAATTTTTTATTTATT
The DNA here is from genome assembly GCA_003123785.1 of Pterocarya stenoptera. Classification (NCBI taxonomy): domain Eukaryota; kingdom Viridiplantae; phylum Streptophyta; class Magnoliopsida; order Fagales; family Juglandaceae; genus Pterocarya; species Pterocarya stenoptera. The sequence goes on along the minus strand of QEOT01007339.1, from coordinate 9,892 downwards.
TTTAGTTAGTGATTAAAAAAGTATTTTTAAATAGTGTTGTGAATTTTTTATTTTTTTAAAATATTTGTAATGATTAAAAAAATATATAAAAATAAAAAATAAAAAATAAAAAGTTGAAATGTACTATTCGGGACACACATTCGGGCTTTGGGCTACTTCTTCGGTAGCCGTAGCAGCACTCATATTTTTGTCGGTAAGTTCATTTATTTGGGACCATAAGGTCAATCTTTCAATCCTATAACAATCTGGCATTACTCTTAAATATCAAAAGAAAATTATTTGTGCAATCTAGATGAAAAAAAAAATCCACTTTAAGAGATGAAACGTTAACAGAGATATGCAAAATTTTTAAGAGATGGAATGTTAATAGAGATATGCAACATTTTGTACATAGCATGGATTTAGAATATATAAAGTAATGTTATATACAGTCGTAGAGTGAGTAAGTACCGCACAATTATTTCGAAAAAAAAATGAAATCTATTATTAAAAAATTATTATTTTTTTTTTTCATATAAATCCGGTATTTACTCTTTTTTTTTTTAATAATTGTATTTACCCACTTCACAACTGTAAATCTCATTTCTTATTCTTCATCCATTCAATGTCTTTTCAATTTATCTGTTTTATTAATTATGATTCGTCTTTAGGTTTACGTAGGAGTCCCTGCCTTTATTGTAGCCCAACTACTTCTCTCTTATGGGAATTCCCTTGCTTCACGAATTCAGAACCCAATAACTGTGTGTATATTGTATTTCATGTTCTCAAAGTGGTGCGTGCGTGCAGAGGATTTTCATGTGAATGAAGAACTCAGGACCACATGATTCATGGAAAGTGCCCAAGCTCCACTATAGCTGTATCATCGATGGAAGTTTATACTTATGCAGTGCCTGAAAAATTGGTTGTAAACTTGTAAGGAGTGGTTGGATACATTTCATGGACAGTTACTTGAAAATGGAGCCCATAAAGGGTTGTCTTTGGCATCACTTTCTTGGATGGTTTTGCTCTTAAATAGGGGAGCAAGATCATTGAAGAAGGAGGATGTCTTCATCTAATTGTTGGGGTTTTGAATTTGAGCGTTTCAACCGAAAGAGAGATAGATACATAAAGTGGATATGTTGTAGGACCTACTTCGTGTGTACATCTCTCTCTTACTAGAGGTTCCCGAAATAAGAATTTGAAGGGATCTTGATCCTCATTATTGTAGTATGTTCAATTTATATGTTTATCTTTCTTTCACTTGAAGCTCTCAGATAAGGACTTTTAGGGGATCTGCTGGTTTGGTTATACAAAACCAAACTATCTCATCTCATATAATTATTACGGCCATTTTTTTTAAACTCCCACACAAAATATAATAAACAATTTAATTTTTTCAAATTTCAAAACGAAAATTATATTAAAAAATTATATTATAATAATATTTTATTCAATTTTTAATAAAACATCTCATCTCATATGAACCGCATAACCGAACAAGACCTTAATTTTCAAATACATATATAACTTAATAAGTTTAATTTGGTGAACATGAGAAGGAACTACCATAAAAGGTTAATATCTGTTTAATTAAATAATGAGGACGTAATGATTAGATTCAAGTGGAAGGTACTTGACAGGAATTTGGTCATCATGATCAAGCTTCCTTCCTTCCTTCCTTACTTTTTTTTATTTATTTATTTTTCGTCTCTCTTTCTTAGTGCGTGGTCTTGACTCTTGGCCACCTACAATGTCTCATTACTTGTTGGCCGACCAATATAGGGAGAAAGAGTTTTGACAAACACATGAAAACAATAAAGAAGTTGTACAACCATGCAGGTTGAGGTAACCGACCGGAGCCTTTTGTCTTTAAGGCCGGCAATTTTGCACCAAAAGTCCTCAATCTTTCCACATAAAATAGTAAACATAACAGCAACTTCTAACGCTTTTTAAAACCTCTTCCAACGTGTTTCTTTCACTCACCTTCATCTAATTTCATATTATTCTTTCAATATTTTTGTCATAAAGCACCAATACAAAGGGCAAATATATACCCCTCGATTAAGGGAATAGATTATTAATATATATATATATGTTGCTAGTTTTGTGAGAGGAAAATTATTATTATTATTTCAAGATGAGATTTCATTGACATAAACATGTAATAGAGAAGGGGTACGTCACTATAAGAAAATTACTTATTTGTGATCAATTATTTTCAAAGAAAATGAATATTTCCTGCGAAAATGAGTCTTTTTATCACAAATAATTGATATCGTCGCAAATAATCCGTCACAATGCTTGTTTTTCTTGTAGTGAGTCCCGGACACAACCAACAACTAAAACAGATCATATAGTTCCAACAAAAACCAAAAGAAAATAGACAAGAAGTTTTCCCAGTTCAATGCATGGCTTTAGGTTCTCATGTCAAGAAAATGGCTGATAGAAATGGTGGTTTTCAATGCATGAGTTGTATGATCAAGTTGCTATAAAAGGGATACCCATTGAGGGAAACAACAATGGATCGTTAACGTGATAGAAAAGATTAATGGACACTACTTCATCAGTTACATTAACAGAGGGTACTTAGGTATTTATAGATTTACATACCCTAAAATTCAAACATAAATAATTGTGCATGTATAGATTTACATCACAGAACTCTTTACTTGATTTAATAGATACTCAAGAATATTTATTAATTTATAGCTTGGAAATTCTTACAAAATGATGGTTATTAATTTAGGCCCCGTTTGGATTCAGAAAGTGTTTCATCTTATCATTATAACTTTTTTAAATTCTCACACAAAATATAATAAACAATTCAACTTTTTCAAATCTCAATTCAACTTTTTCAAATTTTAAAACAATAATAATATTAAAAAATAATATTCTAATAATATTTTTTTTTTTAACTTTCATCTTTCATCTAAAATCATCACCATCTAATCTCTAAATCCAAACCACCCCTAGAGTAAACGCTGTAAATTACCCATTTGCCACTGATAAAGAGTTAGGTAATTGGGCAACAGGAAACCCTAGTAGACACCTATAAAATATCATTAAGTGCCATGGTCAGCCAAAAGAAGAGGTAGATGACATTTGTGGGAGATTATCATCAAGAAGTGTGGCCCATGATGTGAATAAAAATGAGAAGATCTTGGGAGGTTCAACCAATTAATAGAACTTAAAGACGTTGTCAGATACATTAAAAACTGTGGGAATATATAGATCTGTTATTGATGCTGCATCATTGGCACGTAAGTCCAACACTAGTTGGTATCTTTCCATGGTTAACAATGTCAATATGCCCTACCAAACATTACCACCACTGGTCCCTAACTAGATTTTCTTCACAAATTTTGTGTCCCCCCCCCCCCCAAAAAAAAAAACTCTCACCCGTTTGTTTTTATAGAGAAGATGAGATGAGTTGAGATTAAAGTTAAAAGTTAAATAAAATATTATTAGAAAATATATTTTTAATATTATTTTTGTTTTGAAATTTGAAAAGTTGAATTGTGTATTTTATTTTATGTGGGGATTTGAAAAAGTTGTAATGATTAGATGAAATAAGATAAGATGAGTTGAAAAAAGTTGTGAAAACAAACGAGGATACTTACCATTTTGGAGCACCATTGCCAATTTAATATGGTCAACAATGGTTCATGGAAAACTGAGTAAGACATTTGCGCAGTATAAATGCACCGAGATTGAGCTATATATGAAATTTATTACATATCTTTGATAATCAACTATGAAGTGTTGTAAATTTCAAAGCTGCAAGTTTCTGTTCAGTTTTAGCAACGTCTTTGTTTTTGCCGACAAAAGAAGAGAAGAAGGAACAGAAGGCAACCTCTTTGTTTTTAGTCATAGATGTCCCAAGGACATGGTTGAATATGGTAACTTTTATCCAGTACAAAGGTAACACATTTCCTCTTAGAAAATCTATTTTTTTATGGAACTAATGTATGCCAATAAGAATTAACAGTTGTTTTTATAAAGATAGTTTTAATGGCACCTCATCGGCAGGAGAATATTCCTATTCAACATAGTAAATAAAGGATGCACCATATTGATCACCACATGAGACCAAGGCGCTTTAGTCTCTTCATTCTTAAAGCCAGTTGTTCCTGCCTTCCCCACATTTTATTCAAATAGCAATGGCAGCCATGAATGGTTGGCTCTCCTTCCCCTTGGATGATAGTTTCAACCATGATCTTGCCATTCGAAGGTTTTGTCCTGAGAGAGTTGAGCAAGAACAAGGAGCATGGGAGTGGGAGGAGAAACTGATGAATGATGAGTTTGAAATGTGTTCTCCTTCTGATACCACTACTACACCATGCTTGGCTGCTTCAGAGGTAGATGACTTTGTCGATAGCTTCATTAACATGGATCATTGCGACAAAGATTGTAACAACTTGCTGGATGAGCATCGAAATTTTGATCACTTTCATTATGAGAATGAAACATTTCCAGGGGCGGATGATGTTTATGGTGATGTTTCAATGATGATAGGAGATGAATTGGAAATGAGCGACTCATTTGAGGACTTAGGAGTTGTTCCTGATGAAATAATGCTGGGTGTGGAGGATAGCAATGGAGTGGACCAAGGGCTGCACTTGGTGCACATGTTGTTGTCTTGTGCCGAGGCTGTGGGCTGCAGGAACACCCAACTTGCAGAGTCAATACTCAGCCAAGTTTGGGCTTCTGCCAATCCTTTAGGCACTTCACTGCAACGAGTCTCCTACTGTGTTGCAACCGGATTGAAGTCTAGGCTATCAAATCTTCACAATGCCAATGCAAATGGAACGTTCACAAATGGTGCTATGGGTAAGTCCTTGATCACAAGGGAGGAGAAAGCAGAAGCTTTTCAACTCCTTCATCAAGCTACTCCTTATCTTGCTTTTGGTTTCATGGCTGCAAATGAAGCTATATGTCAAGCAGCACAAGGGAAGGACTCCTTGCACATCATTGATCTAGGGATGGAGACTACCCTTCAATGGCCTTCTTTGATAAGGTCCCTTTCATCAAGACCTGAGGGCCCTCCAAAGCTCAGAATCACAGGATTAATCAGTGATCAAAATCAACCTGGGCTTGAGGCCAGCATAAAAGCCCTTATGGAGGATGCTAGCTCAGTAGGCATTACACTAGAAATCACCATGAAAACAGATCCAGTGACACCCCCACTTTTAACCAGAGAGAACCTTAACTTGAGAGAAGGGGAAGAACTTTTTGTGAATTGCATCATGCACTTGCACGAGTATGTCAAAGAGAGCAGAGGGTCCCTAAAAGCCATACTTCAAGCAATCAAGAAGTTAGCCCCGACTGTAGTTACAGTTGTCGAGCAAGATGCAAACCACAACGGTCCCTTCTTTCTTGGGAGATTCCTTGAATCTCTGCATTATTATTCTGCCATTTTCGATTCCCTCGAGGCCACCCTCCCACGCCATAGTGCACAGAGGATGAAGATAGAGATGCTTCACTTTGCCGAGGAAATCCGCAACATTGTTGCATTCGAAGGCTCAGATAGGATCGAGAGGCACGAGAGAGTAGATCAATGGCGACGACAATTAGGCCGAGCAGGGTTTAAAGTCATGGGATCGACATGCATGAGTCAAGCTAGAATGATGTTATCAGTGTATGGTTGTGATGGCTACACCCTTGCTACTGAGAAGGGTTGCCTTCTCCTTGGATGGAAAGGGAAGCCCATAATGCTGGCATCTGCATGGCATGTGCACAATGTTTTGTCCTCCTAGCTAGCATTGTCCTGGCTAGGCCATTGGCAAGATCAATTAGGAAACAATAAGGTGGAGTATCTTGCTATCAATCTAGTTCTCGATGTTCCCATCGATATTACAAATTCGTGTTGTCTTAGGATGTTAAAAGAAATAAAAATGCTATTCATCATAGAATAATTACTAAAGGAAGACGAATAGCACTTTTCTAAGAGAAAATGTTGTCCCGTGAACTCCATTTTTATTTTTTCTTTTCATTATATTCAAACTATAGCTTGGATTTTGCTGTGTAATTCATGAGGATAAATCCTGTGTGAAAAGTTTTGTACAATCTTAAAAATCCAGATCCAAGAAAATATAACATCAGGTTGTTCCAGGTTTTGGCTTATAAATGAGACCAATCGAAGAAAAGACAGCCTCCAATTAAGTACATAAAAAAGGTAAGGTTAACATTACTAATGATTGTTTTTCGAATCTTTTTATGTTATAGTACTGATCTATCAGAAAGGAAACATTAGTTTGTCCAGGTTTTGGCTTTGAATTGGGTATGGGTATTTTGAAAGCTTACCTTACTTATAGCCCCAAGAGTTACAAGACAAGACATGGAGCCTGACAGTTTGATGTCATTGTCTGATTATTCGAGGAAGTAATTCTTTGTTCCTGCATAGCTGTATCTTTGATGTTTTCGAGCCTGGCATGCTAATGAGTTCCGGAGGTATTAACTATTATTTCTTAGGCGAATAAGGGCATATCAATTTGGAAATCTATGGCATAACCATATGCAAAAACAAGAAGCTGACGGCAAGGAACAATTATAATCTATTACTATATATAAAAGCTTACTTATAAAAAAAAACTATATATAAAAGCAGAGTCGTATAATTTCCATGTGGCATTCTACCCAATAAAAGTAGGCATTCTACTCATTAAATTTAAAGTGTTGTGTTTATGAAGAGGTAAACCTTTTAAAATGAAAGTTGAGTCATATAATTCCCTCGTGGCATTTTATCTATTAAATTTGAATTGTTGTGTTTATAAAGTAGTAAACCTTTTAAAATAAAAGTGGGGTCATATAATTCCCACGTAGCATTCTACCCACAAAAATAAGCATTCTACCCATTAAATTTGAAGTGTTGTGTTTATGAAGTGGTAAACATTTTAAAAGACATATTTCATTATGACCGATTATAACTTTTAAGTTTCATTTCTTTTCTTACATATAAAGATATAAACCGATTTAAGATTCTACTAAAAAATTACTAATTAAACATTTATATTATTTTGTATTTTAAGTAGAGTTATATGATTCCGATGTGACATTCTATCCATAAAAATAGACATTCTACCCATTAAACTTGAAGTTTTATATTTATGAAGCGGTAATCTTTTTAAAAGTAATATTTCATTATAAATTGTTTTAACTTATAAGTTTCATTTCATTTCTTACATATAAAGATATAAACTGATTCAGGTATCCACTCAAAGGTACTATTTCAACCTTTATATTATTTTGTCAAATAAATCACATTGTAAACCGTTTCGAATTTCTCTACTATAAAACTCAATCTCTCTCTAAATTTCTCTCTTTTATACATAACATACACAATAATCTGCGCATTATATAGGTTATAAGCTTGTATGTATAATATCAGAAGCAGGAGCTCCTGATGAGCAAATTTTTCTGTCATTTTATGATTGTTGAATGTTAGTGCTAATAACATTACTAGGGGGATAGATTAACATCCGATCAAACATAATTTTGTGGAAAATGCCAATATACCTCCTGAATTTGCCCCTTCATTTTCCGCATATGTATTTATTTATTTTACTTAATGATTAAGA
>QEOT01007337.1:8743-51556 GCA_003123785.1 Pterocarya stenoptera | reverse complement strand
AAAAAAAAAAAAATTGTTCTCCCCATGTGTTTTTCCCATGTACAAATCATTGACTTTTGCTTTGACTTTGATTTGTTTAAATTTAAAATATATATTATTTTATTATGTACTTGTAAAATGGTTGTCTTATGTATCACTTCTTTAACACTTAGAGCTGTCCAGAAGAATTTTTGGATCAGGATTGATTAAAGCCCATTTCATGTGTCAATCTATCTCCTACTTTAGACTTTAAAGTTTATACAGAAACTTCCAAGGATCTACATCCCAATCAAATTAATCCTGAACACATTCAAATCCTGGCTAAACCATTAGAGGTACAGTTAACCATCACCAACCAAGAATTAAGAATAAGTGCAGCAAGCAGAAGACATCAAAGTAAGGTCAAGTGACAATGTCAAAGCAAGTACCTAGTTCGGTTTTGTGAAGGAGCCCAAAGAACACATATTACCACCAAGAGAGAGTATGCAAGTAGATTCCAGAACGCTGGAATGATCCAGGCAATTTGCCACAGCTCACTCAATGGGTCCGTTGCATTGAAGTAGAGCTAAGTCAACACAAGTCAAATGAGTTCTAGTTGATACTTAAATTAAGATACTTATAAATAGTCCACCAAACTTCATCTAATGTTGCACCTCATGGAATTGCAAATGTTTGGTCAACAGAAGTCCTATTACCTCAAAGCCTATCCACGCGATAGAGAGAATAACAGACACTGCAAGAGAATTGGTAAATTTGCGGAAAAGCTCCAGTTTAGCCATGTTTCTCCTCATCTGCATCCACAGCAAACAACAAGGAGCACAAGAATATTTTATATCAAAGACAGTGCCAAAATAAAGGCAAATGTTCAGTAATTTTAGGTGGAGAACTTATCCTATTGCTAAGAGTACAAAAATGGTTACAGTACTAATCATTGTACTTGCATATTCTTCAATTTCATTGGTGAAACCTGCATATTTAATTAGGGAGAAGCCACGTTCATAGAACCATAAATACATCCATCCATCAAGATGAATAAACATCATTGCACCAACAAATTTTACATTATAACATGCTACTGAATTAGATAATCTATTACCATGATATGCACATATAATAGACTGTAAACGAATACCTACATTCATACTGAAGCAGTGATAAGGTGGAAAGAGGAACAGAGAAAACAAAAAGATTACCTGAAGTTTCTCTAAAGTTCTTGCTAATGACGAAAAAATCCACAGAATAAAGCAGGAATCCAGGAAAGCAACAGGCAGAACCAAAAATAACTTTGTATTCCCAGAAAAATCATTAATGTTCCCCAAATGTTCAACTAGCTCAAGGGCCTCCGTAGCAATGAAATATATTATGCCAAGAATAAGTACTTTAGAGGTTATACCACCAAGTGTCGGCTTCACAACACTATAGCCCATTGAAACCACCAAAAGAAGAAGGCGAGACACAGTTTTCTTGACAGAGCTAAAAGTTACAGCCCACAAAGTAATCGCCATCGGTCGGCTTCCAGTTGAATTGAAGTTGGCATATTCAAAGTACCAGACAGCCATTTCACACATTCCAAGAGCAATTACAGCTGTAATGTGGTAGTGCAACTGTGCGATATCCTTCCATAACTGAACAAACCTTAGAAACCAGATTAGGCCAAGTGCAAGGTAAGCTAAAGACATAAAACCATAGAATGTCATCAAAGGAGCCATCTTCCCAGGTAAATAACCATCTGGGTTTCTCCACACAGTCCTTCCTTTGATTCTTGTGCCCTTGAGTAATGGATCACAAGACATAAAATAGAGGTAGTACATTCCAGTACTACTTATTTCAACTTCAGTATTCTTCATTGTAACTTCTTCCCTCTTTCCTTCAAAGGAGGTTTGGATGCGTCTAGGCCACTCGGGATTGTCCACACTTTTTTGTATAATAACCTCTCCTAACGTGCAGGATCCAGAGTCTGCAAGACTCGGGGTGCAGCATATCGCATTAGACTTCAGGAAAGAACCTCCGATCCGTTCCCTGTCTTTTACCTCAAGTATGATAGCTTCCACCAACCCGGTGTTCTGATGCATCTCATTCTGCTTACTAGCAGACTCTTTTGTCCTCACAAAAGTGACCGTTTCAAACCTGAGAGTCCACAGTGAGAGTGGCAATCCTCAATAAATACATACCCAAGCATTACAAGGTTCAGTAGGTATACCATGGACATCGAAATTTGGAACCCATATTCAAGTAGTTAGCATTAATAAATTCCTCAGAGACGAGATAACATCAAATCTATGAGCATAAGTTTGTACCCACAAGGATTAAAAGAAATTGTTTCAAAAGAAAATGCCGTTTTGGAGTTTTATCAATCAATTTTTTTTATAAGTAAATTATCAAGTAGGTGGAGGTCCAGTATTTTCTGAATCATATACAGAAATATTCTTGTTTGGGTGAGAAAGATTTGGACAAAAGTACTTAACAAATCAGAAGATGCAATGCTGTACTACTAAAATAGAATGGTTTTTTCAACGACATGAAAACTCACCAAGGCAGGATTTTGGGCCAAACCTTGGAGAGTAAACCCGCTACACGACCCCACGGGTCAGAAACTATCCTTCCAATCTGGTAATAAAAAAAAGTCATTAAAGCTTAAGAAATTAAACTAGAAATCAATTTCCTGGGCTCCTAGACCAAGAAAGGCACTTTATGATCGATTCGAAATGTCAATACAAGAAACAGAAAAGTCATGTTCCATATCCAAAAATAAAGTTCCTCGCTGGGAAATTCTAGTAAGATTTAAGTTAATAGTTCAAGCCAGAATGATCATCTTTGCATTCAATTAACTTAAACAAACCCTCACGATTAGGCACAGAAGTAAGAGAAGACATACAGAAGCAGAAATGATTAAAATATTTGGTAAAGTTAAAAAGGAAAGTAAGAACGAAACCTGATAAAGGACTTGCCCTTAGAAGTGGACGAATTGTGATCCTTAGAAGCGTAAAGCCCTTCACTGCCGCCATGGAAGAAGGAGGCGTTTGATTGAGGAATAAATGCCTCGTTTCTGTACTCGTGAATTGAAGCACTCACAGGAAATAGGATTGAGCTGCATACGCACATTAACCCAATTAGAAACCCTAGCCCCATACCTCTCTCTCTCTCTCTCTCTCTCTCTCTTTCTCTCTCTCTGTGGTTCTGTCTCCCTCTAAAGCGGATTGGCAGAGGAAGGGACTAGTCGCTTGTGCGACTACGGGCAGAGGAACCAACTAAATTAGGACCATGAAAGTGACGTGGCGGACTAGGGCTATTGATTTTGGCGGCATCAACACGATGTCGTTTCGTTGACTATATTATTGATCTAACTGCAACCCGGACACATACATTACTCATAGTCTCATGTAATGTAATTTGAATTGATAAAAAAACCGATTATATATATATATATATTTTTTTTTTTTATTATTTATTTATTTTTACTTAATAATTAAGAAATTGACATTAGTGAATTGATATTTTTTTTTATATTTTTTTTAAATGTTTAAAGATATATATAAAAAATAATTGAAATAAAAAATAAAAAATAAAAAAGTTACATTGCACTGATTGGTCAGAATTCATCGGTCATTTATCGGTCCTTGTAGCATCACCCCATTTGCACACCTGTAGATACTCTTTCAAGCCATATAATACTAATTCTTGTACCTTACATCATCTCTATTCACCTTCACTGATCAGCCCCTTCGATTGATACATATACATAATCTCCTCAAGCTCACTGTAAAATGTTGTTTGGATGCTAAGTTGTTAAAGTTCCAAATCAAAATAGAGCAATTATGGCAAGAAACACATCAATAGAGCTATGTTTCACAATTGGTGAGAAAACTTTATTAAAGTTCACGCCTTCTCTCTAACTATAATCATTTCATTGAAGTCCACACCTTCTCTTTGATTGTAGCCTTTTGTAATCCATCTTGCTTTGTATCTATCATACTCAATATCCTAGATTCCTTTCTTTTCCTTGAAGCCCATTTGCAGTCAATAATCTTCGTGCTCCTCCTAGGCAATTTAACTAATTCTCAAGTTTGATTCATACAAAAAGATCAATCTCTTCAACAAAGGCAAAATAAAACAATCAAATAGAAATAGGAATAAAGTAAGTGACAAAAGCAAGCTGCCAAGAGTTCACTATTTTGAGAGTACATAGATTAGAAAGAAAGATGCATGGAGGTCATAATTTACACAATGAAACTAGAGAACAAAAATCAAAGAACAGTGATGATAAGGGAATATATATAGATTTGGACTTTCCAGAATTTCTATTCAAATTCTAATACCTGGAATGGAAAAAGATAAACATACAATTAAGTAGGTTATCCAGCATTTATGATTGTCTCGATGAGTTTCTCAAGCAGCACTAAATACTTAATAAATATTATGCGAACAATTTTGTGTATTTATCTCTCTCACTCTAAATCTTAGAATTTGGCTAAGACATCTTAATTCAATACATACATTATATATATACATAAATTTACTGATTGATCGACAAGAGGACATCGTATATCTATACACACAAAAATAGAATGATAATTACAGTCACAAAAATAATAACAAGAGGATTTTCCCCTCCTCACAGCCCTTATGGCAAGCCCATAAGAGATCTCTGAGAGTGAATCAGAGAGCTAGGCCAATGCCCAACGACCCTCATCTGAAAGTTGTTCGTGGGCCATTGAAGAACACTCAGCCCACGAGTAAACTCCACCTATGAAGCAACTCACGAGTAGGAAAAGCAGACGATAGAGGGCAGATAGAACTCGTCACCCTGACACCCCCCGTTGACACCCAACCCTCAAGAACCTACACAGGCAGGTGGACGTAAGATACGGAGAACCCTTGATCTCCTGACAACAAGCATGGAGAGAGTCGATGAGGAACGTCCCCAAATTAAAGTGAGTCAGAGAGCCACACTGCCTTAATGGCGCAACTCCCCGAACTCTACATCACATTAATGACGCCACCCCTAGAGTCACGCCGCATTAAATGATTATGACCAAGTGAACATTTGAAGTGACATGAACTCCTTGAGGCCAAATATGGGCTGTTCCCACCTAGAAACCTAGTATAAAAGCCGACTTTCAAGTACAAAGAACTCTCTCTGATCCTTCTAAGCTGTTGCACAAATTACTAAGGAGATACAGACTTAAACATCGGAGACTCCCCGACCTCCACCAAGGCCCCCCACTATCTAAGTTTTCTTTAGAGTGCAGGTGAAAGACACAAGACTCGAGTTGTTGGAATCCGGCTCACAGGTATACGAAACACGACGTTAACAAATTTGTCAAATGATTTTAATTAGAGTAGTTAGTTTGCCAGTTTGGATTGAAAGATGAGTCATTACTATTTACTACTATTTACAAATTTTAACTCACAAATCTCACTACTATTCATAAACAATCTCAAGTCATCTCATCTATCTCTAAATCCAAACGGGGTCCAGAGTCTAACTGTGTAAGCAAACGGAGCCTTACTTTTTGCAAAAATCTCATTTGATACCTTCGTTCCTCCAGAGTCTAACTTCCAACCAAAAATTGAATGATTTATCTAAACAAAAGCTCCTGAAAGTTTGAATGACTCCGCATTGATACTGTTACTATTATTAGTATTCTTGGCAAGGATGGTAAGTTTCGTCCCTCTTTTATCATTAAAGACAACAGCACCAATCTACACAGGTTGAAGCATTTGCAGGAGCAGCGGAACTAGTGGTTTTTGGGTATTGGAACTAGTCTTTGTTGCCCTTTGTTGCTAGTGTTTCATTATTGTTTTGCCATCTTTATGCCATTCTTCGATTTGTTGATCTGGTTTCTAGACATGGTGGTCTCAATTTTACTGGCCACTAAAAATTTAAGAGAGAGAATGATGATGGAAGGGAAGCACCACGACCCAGATTCAAACAACATTGAACCTAACTCCATTGAAAATCTCGAAAAATCTTAGAGATCCCCCAATGATAATGGGGAAGATGAATTGGTTCGACATCTCTAGAAGATTTTTGTGACATCGATATATAGAAGTGTCAATCCTATGCTTCCCGGCCGGTATATAATGAAAATAATAGAAGACTGATGTGTTAGACTTCCATTGGATGGTGTAAACATCCCAAACGCACCACGCTTGTATTTAAGATTTTCTCTTAATGAAATTATAGAAAATAAACTCAGCAGTTCTACACTATATACCTATTAAGAAAGAAAAAATAAAAATAAAAATATATGTGTGATGTAGAACTACTAAATAGAATAATTCTGTAAAAAAAAGTTAGGATCTAGTGTAGCAATAGTGCTTATGGGTCATGATGCCGACTGATAGGGTGGAGTGACTAACCCTCCACTTACATGTAAGTAGGTACGTGCGCGCTTCAGTTTCAAGCAATCTTGAATGATCCCTTTTTTAATTATTAGGTAACAGACCTTTTTTTTTGTTTTTTTGCGATATTATAAAAAGGAGAAGAAGAAGAAGAATCCTGATCATCGTCAAACTGTCTTTCTTTAATAAATAAACAATGATCAGATAATGCCATGAATCGTGTTGTATGAACCAAATAGGCCGCCGTGATCGGTGGGCATTTTATGATCTCGAGACGTTCTTAATTTATTACTCAATATTCATGCATCCCGCATATATGATCAATATTATATATATATATATATAATTATAACCTTATTACAAGCCAGGCCTTGAAGTTCATACTTAATGATGATAATCACTATTCATTAACAGCATGAGTACCACTTCTCTCTTCTCTCAAAAACTTCCCATGTCAAGCTAGCTAGCGGATCGAGATGCATGCCAACCTTTAGGCGTGGCTGGTGATCTGATATTACAAAGAAGTTGAATAAAACTTGAGTGGGAGGGGAAATGGCATGCAATATTACAAAGATCAATGAATTAGGCCAATAAAACACAAGGACCATGCACTACTGTACGTGCTTCTGCCAGCTTAGCTAGTTTATAAACTATATATATTTATATATTTATATATATATGATAAGAATATTGTTCTTGCTCAAGAATTATATATTAAATGGACTCATGAAAGGATGCCACTTACTTAGACCCTTTGCTGATTCATCCACTTCTGATCATCATCATGCATGTCGTACTGTAAAATTATTAATTTGTTATTGTTGCGTAATGGGGAGGCATATATGCCATTGTTGAGTAACTCCATTTCCATTACCATGCATATATAACTTAGTGGATGTGGATGTGCCATTTGAACCTACTTTTTTCTGAGTTGTCCACTCGTACGTACCCCATTAATATAAAACAAAAACAAATTAAATGCATCCCCTCGTCAGACAAACTTTATTATAACCATCGGCAGGCAGGCAGGCATGCATGCCAGAATGACAAAATCATCATCACTACTCCATTGGGAGGATATATTTCCAGCTTACAAATAGGCTTCTTTGGCTACCAAAACATGATGCCCCTTCATTGAAATTAGGATGGGAGTGGTGGTTTATTTGGACACCATATTGGTTCCCTTGAGCCTTTTTTTTACATTGGGTTACCATGCCTATCTGTGGCACAGCTTCAAAAACAAGCCCTGTAATACCACCATCGGAATCAATACATTAACAAGGAGAGCTTGGTTTCAAGACATAAAACAGGTAATTAATTAGCCATCATGTGCTTGCATATATATATATATATATGTTTGTGTGTATGTATGTATCCGCTTTCATATATATTATCCCGCCCTCATAATTAATTACAGTCTCTGCGATGAGTATGTGCATGATTCGCTTGCGCTAATCAGTCTTAGCCATGCATGCCTGCGCGCAGGGTGATGACAAGAAGAGTATGCTGGCTGTTCAAAGTTTGAGAAACGCTCTAATGGCGACCACGCTCACTGCTTCAATAGCCATTCTTGTTAACGTGGCTCTGGCAGCTCTGGCCAACAGTGCCTTCAAAGCAAGCCACCTCCTCAGCAACCCTATTTTCGGATCCCAATCTGGTCGGATTCTTGTAGTCAAGTTTGGATCGGCATCGCTCCTTTTGTTGGTTAGCTTCTTATGCAGCTCTATGTCCATTGGATACCTGATCGATGCAAATATCTTGATAAATGCTTGTGGGGAATTCTCATCTCCTGGACACACACAAACCATATTCGAGCGGGGATTCATGTTGGCTCTCATCGGTAACCGGGTGCTCTGCATTACCTTTCCTTTGATGTTATGGTTGCTTGGTCCGGTGCTAGTGGCTTTGTCCTCAGTGGCATTGATTTGGGGGCTTTATGAACTCGATTTTTCAGGAAAATTAACAATTTAGGCGTCAATTAAGCAAAGTCGCCGTGAACACTTGTATGCACGATCGTAAAACGACCTTCTAAATTATGAACTGTTATGATGCAAATAAGAAAAGCTAACCCGATTGAAAGATAGAAGATCATAGAATGGAAAAGCTACTATATATTAATTCATGCGTATCGATCTGGCAAATTAAGAATGTAAGAGTCCGGGCAGCCGGACAAGTCGATTAATGCAGATCACGACTATATATATAGAGTTGTCAAGCTCTGGAGATTAGTCTTTCTCTAATTTATTATTGTTTCTGATCACTCTTTCTTCTTGCTTTACTTTTCATGTGCCGTTAAAATTATAACCCGGCCCCTATCTAACTGAGTAAAGGAACTGCTAATTCCGTAAAAGATCGAAGGCTATTACAGGGCTTGTTAACTGAGTAAAGGAACTGCTAATTCCGTAAAAGATCAATACATTAACAAGATCAATACATGTTAAACTATTATTGTTCTCCAACAGCCACCTTAAGGACATCGGAGCACCTCTCGGGCACCACAGAAGATCGCCGCTGAAGACTTTCCGTCACCCCAGATTAGCTGCACGCCACCTCAGCCTCGACAACCTCACGGTGATCTCCTCTCCCTCTGTTATTCTCGGACTAGGCAGTTCTCTCTCTCTCTCTCACGGCATCGCACCGCCCTGCCCAGAGACCCAGTCACATCGCCGACCACTTACAGCTGTCTAGAACCGCCGAACCGTGCCACTGCCTCTCTCGGTCATGAGCCCCTGCCTTGTACGTCTCCCTCCCACTCCCTCGAGTCCCTGTTGCTCTTCACGTTTTTAAGTTGTGTTTCTCTTTGATTTTAGTTGCTGCAGGTTTCAAAGGAGATTACAGATATGCCCTTTTTTTTATCTAATATCTTGGACTGTGGTTTTCAATTACATTCATAAATTTACAGCACTTAAGTTTATACTAATTTTGGAGACTCTAACATTATTTTATTTGCAGTTATGTTGGGCTAAATATTTTAATTATGAGTTTTTATTTAAATATACATATATTAGTTAAAGGCTTAATTATTATAAAGAAGTGTTTGAAAGAATTTGAAATATATTTTAAAGTATATTATTGAGCTTAATAATTTAGTTACTTTGCCTATTTAATAGAATTTAATAAAATTATTATGTTATAATTTAAATAGAAATAAAGAAATATGTTAAGAGTATTTAAATAATATTGATAATTATTATGTTTCTTATAAGATTAAATAATTATGTTAAGAAAGTAAATCTATTTTAAGAATTTAGATTTTTATGACTTATTTAAAATAGCCCAAGTATTCTACTAAGTTATAATATGTTATTAGTATTTTAAGTAATTTAAAGATATAAAAATTTATTGATTTTATGGTGTTAAGCAAGAGGTTTATTTGATTATCTTCTAGACTATGAATTTGATTAAGTAAGAAATTAGTACATGTTATTCTAGACAGATTTAGTGACGTTTAAAATACTGCGTTTAGGTGACGAGCTACGAAGTGAGATTCAAGAAGAAGCGCAGCAAGGTAAATAATTTGATCACAAATTAGGAACATCACCGTTCAGCTTATATATCAGTATTATTCAAGCCAATTTATTGTTAGCCGTTATTTTATGTATCACTCATGTCATATGCAAATACGTCATCCAACATAGCACACGATCAGTTCATTCCGCATCATGTTCAGATTTAGAAATTATAATTATGTATGTATTGTGTCATACATCTCATGGTCATAAGACACGTAAGCTATCTTAAGTTCAAGTGCAAGATAAAATCAGTTCAGTTAATCAAATGACCATTCAGATGCATGGTACCAATGCAGTTCAGTTCAGGGTGGTGTGCAAGCTACGAACTCAGTCGTGATCCACCATAGTATGCTAGCTAGAATACTATCAGCGACTCCCCTCGTGGCCACGGGATGTGGGGCCGATGCACAACCTCCAAGTGCGTTGGCAAGTCAGTTCAGTCAGTTAAATCAGAACAGTCAGTTAAGTCAGATCAGTCAGTTAATTCAGATGAATCAGTCATACATAGCATAAACATCAGTATGAGCAGTCATGAATTTTAAGCTCTCAGCATAAAAAACTTTTATGAAATCCTTATGTTTAGTATATTAACGTTGTGATGGATTTCTTACTGAGTATTCGACTCATTTTAGTTTGTTTTCATGTTTTTAACCACTCAGGTGAGGATGATGATTACGAGCAGGCAGACCAGGATTAGGAGCAGTTGACTTAGTTTCAGACCTCTTAGAATGAAAATTTGATTTTTATGACATAACTTTTATTCAGTTTATTCATTTAGGTTTTTGAAGGCATTGTTATCAGATAAAGTTTTATGAAATAAATCCTAAATTTTTTTTATTTAATATGAGATCTCTTGCTGGGTTTATTTTATGAAAAACACGTGACACTCCTAACCTACGGGAAGGGGGTGTTACAGGCACTCTCTTGGAATAATCTCCATCTTGAACCGGAAACAGGTAATGCAAGAATTTTCTCAGATTTGACATTAATCGGTAAGCTCATCTCTTCCAAACCACTCAACAAAAACACATTTCATACAACGATAAAAGCTGTGTAGAGCTTTGTGTTGGATCTGATCATTGAGGATATTGAAACAAACACTTTCTTGTTCACGTTCCCATTCCCGTTCCAGTTGGACAAAGAAAAAGTCCTGGAAAATCGACCATGGAACTTCAAAGGATTACACATGGTCCTCAAAGACTGCCCCCTGGTTTGAGTATTCAAGAGGTTAAGTTAAATACTTCAGCTTTTTGGATCCAAGTGCACGGTCTCCCTCTTGAAATGCTTACTAACCGCAATGCGGAAAAAATTGGGAATGTCTTACGCAATCTCATCGAAATTGACAGAACTTCAATTTTTGGAGTTGCACTGAGAAGATATCTGAGGATGAGAGTTGAAATAAATATCAAGCAACCGCTAGCAGAGGGTTTTGATCTACAATGCCAGGCAAACTTCCAAAGAAAATCTTGATCAAGTATGAGAGGCTGTCAAAATTTTGCTATGCATGCTACTCTCTTGGTCACATGGTTTAGGCATGTCATTTGCATGCAGTTTTCCTAGAACAATCAAAATTTGGGCCTTGGACGAGTTCGAAAAATTCAAATTCTCGACGTATTTCGAGACAACTACTGGATATCAACCCCTCGACTGAAGTATTGGCAGTGCAACAGTCCCTCGCTCCTGAAGACAATGCAATGCATGCTCTTGGAGACTATCCACAACAATCACGAGTTGAGGTACAGGCAGTGCATGCTCTAACTCCTAAAAGGAGAACACTACGTACTATCCTTCCTCCAATACGCATAGGGGAACCACGAGTAATGACAACTCAAGCTAGAACCTCCACTGAAAAAACTTTCTTAAGCAAAGAAAAAGGGAAAATATTTGTGGATAAAGTCAATTGTTACTCTAAACTTGAGAACAGTGGTAATACAATCAACATTTATGCAGGAATATTGATGACTTGCATAATTTAGAATATTTTATTACTTCTTAACTTTAACTTTAGTCTAAATTTATTTATTCTTTGTTGATTTTAGACTTTATTGTCATCATTTAAATTTTATTTCAGATTTGAAGAAAACGAAGATCCAATTTTACAAGCCTACCGTATAGGAACTCTCTCATTTAAATGAAGATATTATTTGAATATAGGAGCTGCTGAATAAAAGAGAAAAATGCATGCAATACGAGCAGTACTTATTTTGACTTGGCTTGAGACGTTGGCAAAGAGAAGTGATTTGAATTATATTGGCGTCTAACTAGCAGGAGGAGAAAAAGTGAAAACAAATGAATAAAAAGAAAAGATATTCATCAAATTAAAAAGCAAGAGACGTGATGGACTTTTCTACCAAACTACCCACCTATTGACGCACGCGGATGAAAGAGAGCAATTGTCTAGGCTTCGGTTTGACTTGGCTGGAGAAATGGGCAGAAGTTTCAACTATAGCTGGACTCTTAAATGGATATGCAGCAGGTGTTTGACTTGGTCTTGGGAAGGAATTGCTTTTACGTGTGCAAGCTGGCATACACGTTTGAATCTCGAAGACGCAAGCTGGAACGGAGGAAAAAAATTGAATTTCGAATTCGGAAAGGAAAGAGCAACGTAACACAGGGAGAGAAAAAAAAAACAGCAGACGAGAGAAGGTGAACCTGGAAGCAGCGACTTGAAGGACGAGAAGCTGCACAGACGGCGACGAGTATTTTTTAATCAGTGTTCATTTTCTTCTATTCTTTTCAGAAAAATTATGGTGAATTCGTTTACGTTGAATTTAATTTTTAGCATGAACTAAATTTTCTTTATTCTAGGAAAATGATGTAATCTATTTCCGAACTATGCTTGCTTTTCTATGCTAATTTGAAGTAATTCTCTTTCATGTTTGTCTGATTTATTCTGAGCTTATTGCTTCTAATTAACTGGCCATTAATTAGATGATTTTAATCTTATGATTTGCTGTCGAAAGAGGGAATTATAGGATAGATCTTGGATATTTCAACTTAGGTAAATATAGAGATCGAAAGACTTATATGAACCTATGTAGTATTAAAATTGTTGGTCTTAATGCTTCTTGCTTTATTAATTTGCATACTCTTATGTAAAATGATGAACAAGAATATTTCCAATTGACTGTCGAAAGAGGCTTTTGGATGAATTAGAGATTTGCTAACAAATAGAGATAATTAAATTCAATTAGTTAGATGAGTAAAGCATAGTAAGGGATTAGGTGAAATCGATTTCCTAGAAGCTTTCTTGCCCATTAATTTGATCTTTGAACAACAATTTTCTTTTTCTTGAATATTTTCTTGGAATTAATTTTATTTTAAATTGCAATTACAAAACTCTTAGTGATTTGTCTAAATAAACTCGAGATTAGTATAATTTGGTATTTGTCAAAAGTAAGTTACCAATCCCTGAGGACGATACTCTTCTTATCACTTTACTATAAAACTACAATACTGTGCACTTGCAGTTTTGTACCAATTATGAAATTGGAAAAAAAAGGAAGACGAGAAATGTGCAAGAAAGGCATCCTTTCATCTGGACTAGTTGCATTCAAACAACAGGGATGATGAACAGTGGGCCAAACCTTCTTCTGTCAACCCATTAATTTCAGGCGGCCCAACACTTAATACCCTTGACAACAGACCTCCCTCAAGCCCTTCACCGTATTCACACTAGGAGATACAGTCCAAGTCGCAAAGGCCTTTTAAGTCTGACTCCAAATTGCAGGCTAGCTACACCACCGTTTATGACTTATCGCAGCCTTCTCAAGCCCAATAGAATTGAGCCCATCAAACCTTTGCCCCATAAGCCTAGCCATAACCCCATTTTGAACCACTCGGTATATCACCAAATTCTTAAAAACTTTGATTTCCTCAATGGCCCAACCTACTCGGTTCAATCCACTGATCAACTACCTCATTTAGAACCCCATCCTCAAGCCCAAAATACTGTTCCAAATCCTCATCTCTAGGCCCAGAATACTCTTCCAAATCCCCAGACCCTGTTGAACACACTCGAAGGAACACTTGACTTGGACCCCTACATTGACTCCCAACCTACCCATCCATCTGAGTCCTCTCAAAAGGCCCATGTTCCTGATTCCATCTGTAAGCCACTCAGTAAATCCAAATCTTCATCTCTGCTCTCAGCCACACCACCAACTCCCTCAAACCCTTCTCACACCCTGAATAAATCAAATCCCCCTAATCCCTTGGCTGAGAAATCTCTGATCCCTTTAACGAGTGAGGGAAACAACCCTAAAGCTACTAAAAGAGGATTGGACCACTCTGATGTGAAAATTCCCCTGAAAAAAGGCTCACAGTTCTGCGAACCATCATCTCTTGCACTCAATCCAACACAAACATTGGCAACATTGAAGATGCAGGGAACTTGAGATGTTGAAACAAGCAAACCGAAGAGGAGAAAGTCTGCATAGCAGTTGGTAATGAATCTCTCAAATCTTCACAGAATGAAGTTTGTGTTGCTGAAGTGGCGGAGGTGGTGAGTCCTAACCTGCCACCACCCCAGATATGAGGATCATTTCTTGGAATTGTAGAGGTATAGCCTGACCTCTACCAATTCGTAGTTTGAGGGCTCAAATCAGGTGTCATCACCCTGACTTAATTTTCCTTCCTGAAACTTTGTTAAGTGATGATAATACTGTTAGTTTGGTTAATCGGCTAGGTTTCTTTATGTATGTACATGCCCCTCCCCCGAAGAAATGGGGAGGCTTATTATGTCTTTGGCGTTTAGGTGTAGATGTTGAAACTGTTTTTGTTAATAGTAATGTAATTGCTATGTTGGTGTACTCGGATCCCTCTCATACTCATTGGCTCCTGCTAATGATTTACTGTCCTGCTCAACTTCAAAAAAAGCAAGCTTTTTGGACTCTCCTTAATTCGATTGCTTCAACCTTTCTAGGTCCAATTTTAGGCATAGGGGAGTTCAACTCTGTGCAAAATCAGAAAGAAAAGTTAGGTGGAAAACCCTTTGCATCCTCATCCACTCCCACAGGTTTAAGGTCCTTTATGAATCAATTTGGATTAGGATACTTAGGCTTCAATGGATCAAGATTTACATGGACCAACAATAGAAGTGGTACTGGTCATATTCATCAGCGACTTGATAGAGGTGTAGCTAACCCTGGTTGGACTCTTCTTTTCCCAAATTCTAAGGTTCTGCATCTTCCTATCCACTCATCTGACCATGCCCCTCTTCTTCTTAACACCTCAGCCTCTAGAAAACCTCATAGATCCTTCAAATTTGAGGAGTTCTGGATTCGTGATCCTACTTGTCCTCTTCAAGATACTTGGAGAAAAGGTTTTTTACAGGGACTCCCTTATTCATCCTTTCTCAAAAATTAAAAGCAGTTAGCAAGGCTCTTAGCATCTGGAACAAAGAACATTTTGGTCACAACCAAGCTTCCATCAAATTCATAACCTCTCAGCTTGCACAAATTCAGCTAGTGGATCCTTCTGATTCTTCTCTGCTTAGGGAGGAGAATTTGAAGCTTTGCATCTCGAAACAGTTGAAAAGAGAAGAGATTCTTTGGAAACAAAAATCTCGTTTACAGTGGCTAAGCACCACTGACCTCAATACTAAGTTCTTCGATATGACTGCAACCATGAAAATGAGGAAAATTTCTCCCATCTCAAGAATTCTTCCAATCAATGGATCAATAACCCTGCACCATCAGATCCATGTTTCTTGATCATTTCAATCAAAGTTTTAGCTCTTCTTGCCCGGATCTTCCTGCTAATCTTGAGCAATTGTTTCCTCAAAAGATCTCCCCAGTTGATAATGATATGCTTTGTAAGATTCCTTCAAATGAAGAAATTCTGGCCACCATCAAACAAACCCCTTCTTCAAAATCTCTTGGCCCGGATAGATTCACAGGTCTATTCTACAAACATTATTGGGAGATTATTAAGGATGATCTCATTCAGGCTATCAAACAATTCTTCTTGATTGGAACTTTTGTGCAGCATCTTAATCACACTCATATAGCCCTTATTCCTAAGACTGATTCTCCCAACACTGTCCATCAATTTCGACCAATCAGTCTTTATAATGTGTGTTATAAGATCATTGCAAAAATCCTAACAAACAGACTCAAGCTGGTTCTCGATCAATTTATTTCCCCATACCAATCGGCTTTTATCCCTGGAAAAGTCATTCAGGAGAACACAATTGTAGCCTAGGAAATTTTCCATTTCATGAAGAAAACAAGAAAAAGAAAAGGGTTTATGACCGTTAAGATTGATATGGAAAAAGCTTTTGACTTCATGGAATGGGAATTCCTTCTTAAAGTCTTAGCTTGTTTAGGTTTCCATCCTACTTGGATTCACTGGATTAAGAATTGCATCTCAACTGTCACTTACTCAATTCTTATTAATGGAGAACCCTGTGGTCACCTTCATCCTTCAATAGGATTGTGTCAAGGCGATCCTCTCTCTTCTTTCCTTTTCATCATAGGCAGTGAGGTTCTCTCAAGACTTATCACCCGGGAAGAAAGATTGGAAAATCTTCATGGTATTCGGGTAGGGAGACATGGCCTTATCATAACTCATCTTCTTTTCGCAGATGACCTCATCCTCTTTGGGAATGCCACTGTCAATAATGCAAATGTTTTTCTCAAGTGTCTTGACAAGTATACTTCATGGTCGGGTCAAAAGGTCAATCGAGCCAAGTTCTCTATTCACTTTGGCAAGACAACTTCCCATGTTTCTGTTAGAGCAATTAGGGACATTATGAACTTCAAGATCTCTCCAAAAAATCTCAAATATTTGGATCTCCCTTTAAACTTGGATAAAAATAGCAAATCTTTCTTTGAAGGTATCCTGGAAAAAATTCATAATAAGTTTGCAAGTTGGAAAGCCAAGCTCATTTCTCAAGCTGGGAGAACAACTTTAATTAAATCCGTTGCTAGTTCCATCCCAGCTTATGTTATGTCTAGTATTCTTATTCCCAAAGCCATGTCAAATAACATCGACAAATCTTTTATGAGATTTTGCTGGGGTTTTGATCCAAAGAAATCTCATAATTTCACTCCAAAATCCTGGAAGTCTATCTGCAAATCCAAATTGATGGGTGGCTTAGGAATAAGAATCATTTCCAACTTTAGTAAGGCACTTTTGTTCAAGTTAGGTTGGTCTTTGCTCTCAAAAGACTCAAGTCTCTGGAAACTTGTTCTCTCAAGTAAATACTTGAGTAATTGCTCATGGCTTGAGTCAAAAATCCATCCAAATAATTCAACTTTGGAAAGGTCTGGTTAAGCAAAAGGATTTTCTTGCCTCAAGCTTCTGTTACCAGATTAATAATGGCTCAAATGCATTAGTCTGGAAAGATCCTTGGATACCTTCTCTTTCCCCACCTCTCCCAATCCTTTCTTTCCCTGATCACCAAAAGGATTTGTCTCTAAGAGTGTCTGAATTAACTCTTGAGGAACCAAGACGTTGGAATACTCTACTGCTTCAAACTCTTTTTTCTGTTGAAACTGTTAGGGAAATTGAAAAAATCCCTCTTGCTCAATATGACTTTCACAATTTGAGAGATAACATTAATTGGTTTCATCATTCTAGTGTTTGAGTCAAGTCAGCCTATGTTGCTCTTAACAATCCAACTCATAAGCAAGATAGCTCCCATCCCTTTCAAGCTTGGAAAAATTTGTGGTCTATGCACATTCAGGACCGCCTCAAGTTGTATACTTGGAAAGTTTTCCACAACATCTTACCTACCAGATCTCTGCTAAATCAGTGCGTTCCTTTTAACAGTGACCAAATTATTTGCCCCCAATTTGCTCTTCCTCTGAGGAAACAACTTCTCCTTTGTTCCTTTCATGTGCTTTTTCGAGAATACTATGGAGACAATTTCATTGGCCTTTGGATATTGAAAATCTTTTTGGTCAAAGCATTACCAACTGGATCCTAGCCATCTTAGAGCCTGTGACCAAGCTGCAAATCCCTAATAAAGATGCCCATAATTTCCAACTTTTTGCCATAGTAGCAATGGACGGTCTTTGGTTCTATAGGAACCAGATTACTCATAGTTCCCAGCCAACCTCCATAAACCACTTTGTGAGTAAGGTCCTCAAGAACGATAAAAATCACAGTAAAGCTTGGGAAAAAATTGATGATATCCATAACAACCTTGTGTGGAATCCTCCTCCCCTACGTTAGATCTCAATCTCCTATGATGTAGCAGTTCGTCCTTCAGGAAGCACAGCCACAACAGTCGGTAGAGACCCTTCAAGGACTATTGTTGGATGCACAACAGAATTTACTAGATCTTGTAATCCTAATTGTGGAGAAGCTCTAGCTGCCAATGTTTTGAATTCCATTCCGGTGATCATTCCGGTTTATGTACTGGAACGGAATATTTCGGTACCGGTGTATTCTGGTGTACCGTTTCAGAATTAAT
Source organism: Pterocarya stenoptera (assembly GCA_003123785.1). NCBI lineage: Eukaryota > Viridiplantae > Streptophyta > Magnoliopsida > Fagales > Juglandaceae > Pterocarya > Pterocarya stenoptera. The sequence goes on along the minus strand of QEOT01007337.1, from coordinate 33,298 downwards.
TATATATTATATATAAATATTTATATGTATATATAAACTAACAACTAATAGAATAAATACATATATATGTAAGTCTGTATCATGTATATGTGTATATATATGAAATAATTGAAGATTTATAAAAATAAATATACGTTGAAAAAATCATAAACTTAAGTTGAGACACACAAAAAAATAAGAAAAATAAAGAATAGAGAAATTATTAAAAATAATGAAATTTAAAAAATGAGAAAATGAGGAGACATATTTAAAGATACAAAAAAATTAAGATTATATAAATACATTTTATATTCTAGAATTAATTAAATATCATTTGTATTTAAAATTTACAAAAATGCCATTCAAATATAAGAAAATTACAAAATCAGTCCGAAACGGAACAGGGACCGAAATGCCAATTCCGGCCGGAATGGCTGGAATTTGACTGGAATGGCCGGAATAGACCGAAACGGGAATTTGGAGCGAAACGAAATGAGGGAGTATAGTGTTCCGGACACTACACCGAAACGGCAAATTCCAGCCGGAATGGAACGGAATTTAAAACTATGCTAGCTGCTCTTTTAGGAATTCAGGTTGCCTTGAAAAAACAGTAGAAGCACATCATCATTGAAAGTGATTCTCAAGTGGTAATTTCAGCTTAGACAAACTACTGCAAAATTTCAGACTGGATGATTGAAGGCCTGATAAGAGATGCTAGAATACTGCTTAACAAGTTTGAAGCTTGAAGAGTAATTAAAATTCATTGGACTCAGAACCGATGTGCACATTCCATTGCACAATGGACATCTACAAACCTGATGTTTAGAGATATATCCAATATCAAAATTCCAGAATGTCTTTTGAACTTTCACAGTAGGAAGGATCCGCCAGCTGCACTTTTGTAAATTTTCTTTTAGTTTATCGCTTTATTTACTTTCAGTCTGTGTGAGTTGTATTACAAACCTCTTTTGATTAATGTAAGTTACTATCAGTTCTGAAGGGAAAAAAAAAAAAAAAGCATCGTTATTAATGAGCTAGCTTAGCTACAATCTGATCAGCATGCAGACGACGCATGTAGTGGTTGGTAGGCTCGTTAAAACCTTTCGTTTTTAAGAACGTACGGACTGGCTTAAAATAAGTTTGATCGAACAACCTAGCTACCCCTGCCCATTTCCTTGCTCCTTGTTCACCTACCTCCTCTTTCTCCAGCTTTTTTCTCCTAAATGTAGCTTGCTACTAGTTCGCATGCTAGCTAGCTCGAACAAGTCATGAAGGGGTAATTCAATGGCTGGTGGGAGAGAGGTACTTTGGCTAAATCTGGGGCATCTAATTCCTACACAAATTGTTTACAAAACACTATATCGGATCGATAGAGGTTATGAGAAGGTTAATGGTTATTAATTATGATAAATGATATTTGTAGTTGTAGAGTGTCTAAACGTCACATAATCATTTTAAAAAAATAAATAAATATAAGATCTATATAAAAATTAATTAAATTTTTAATAATAAATTTTATTCTTTTTTAAAATAATTGGGCAGCGTTTGATATTGCCTACTAGTTGTAGGCAGCATTACTCGCTAATCAATGGAGAAGGTAGCTGGTTCTCAAACTGCCCAACCCCTTCCCCGGCCAACTGACCTAATAATTATTATTACCAACAGCTTTAATTTGAGTAGAGCCCGGCAGAGTCCGGCTTTCTCTATCAGTACTACTTTTGTCATCTTCCTTGAATCTTTTATTTGTATGATTTTGTTACCAGCTCATCATTTTATGCAGCTAGAGGCCCATCACTTTTGTCTGTAACATAAAGGAACAACCCCACTTTCACTGGCACGCGCTCGTGGGACGTATGTGAACTCATTCCTGCTCACACGGCCACACCTGAGCTGGAGCCTGCGGGCCGTAAATGCTGCCTGTTTCAAGCGCGCAGCAGCTTTCAAAAGATGACGGAGGTTTGGATCGTGAAAGCGGGTGGGTTGGTGCACTTCGTCTTCGTGATTCTCATCTCTCTGATCTTGGTAAAGCAATGTGAATGTCTTTTCTTCCTTTCACTCTCGTTTGATTTTCCTTTTACTTTTTCTTTCTTCTTTCTTTACTGGTAGGCCATGCCAAGGCCACATGATCATGTGCATGATGCGTCATGAAAAAAGCAATACTTATAGGATAATGATACACTTACCACTCTTTCACTACTCCTTTATTACTTATATCATATTTGAAATTTTTTATTTTTTTATCATTTTCTTTTAACTATTTTTTTAACATCTTTAATCATTAAGAAAAAATTAAAAAAATATATAATTTTACTAATAATCAATTCTTTAATTATTAAGTAAAATAAAAAATTAATAAAAAAATTAAATAAAAAAGAGTAATAAATAAGTAATAGAAATGTAGTAATTCAATCATTTTTCATACTTTTAACGTGGTTACTGACTTTCACGAAGATGAGGTTAGTTTGGATTTATCGATTTTGAAATTAGATGACAGCTTCTCTCTGCGTACGACATGTGAACCCAAAAACCACATATATAAATATATATATATATATCTTTCTGGAAGACACGAGAAAAATAACTCATCCTGTTAAGTCTGATTTAAAATTGAAAAGAGTTTTTACCTCATCTCATATTAGTACTTGTGCTTATTATATTATCAAAGATACTGAAACATCCAAAAGTACAACCGTAAAAGAAGAAGTTAATAAAGAAGAAGATACGCTTCATATATATATACACACACACACACACACACGTTGATATCGTGTTTTGCAGTTTGGACAACTCCACGTTGTTGGTTTCGGACCTAGTTACTGTTAAGATGGAGAATGGGAGGCTCGGGGGTCGTGGTGTCTTCGACGCTCAAGTTAATTCCAGTGTAAGAGATGAAAATAATTTTATTCATCTTCCTCATTTATTGAAATGAATATTGAAGACAAACAAGTTGGACCTCCAGTATATACTATTCAGCTAATCTCTTGTTTTCCCATAATAAGGTAACACTTGGTTTACTTATTTTATGATCTTATATTCATTTGCATGTGCTTTAGTTTTGCAAGTTTTCTTGATTTGGTTTCCTTCCAGACTATATCTGTTTGATATGATTGTAATTTTGGATATTTTGGTTGATGTTAGAAGTATTCGATTTTGATGCCTGGTTTTGGGCTTTTGTTTTAATTGTATCCTTCAAGCATTTTGATGTAACTACGGTTTTCCTCTGCCACAAGTGAGGGTAATTAATAAAATTTTGGATACCATCATCTTTCTCAAAAAAAAAAAAAACTTAAGAATAATGAGAATAGAAGTATTCAAGAGTGTCAACCCCTTCCCTGGCCGTGTACCTTACTAGGTTGGCCCTCGTGGTGGGAGCAATGGGCATGTCGTTTCATACGGGGTCGGGTGTCCCTACCACTTACCTGCTGCATCGCAGATCAGTCAGACTTGATTGCGACTGTCTCTTACACTCCAGGAGGCACGTTGCGGCGTGTCGAGCCCCGGGACGCAACGTGTCTCCTGGGCTGGCTCAGTCTAATTCATGCCTTATCCTTGGACTCCGGCCTGGTCTTGGGGATAACTCCCCTCACAATATATATAAATATATATATATATATATCTGCAGATCCACCGGGATAGTAAGTACTTCTCGCAACATGCTTGATTTCTCATTTTTATTCAACATGGATGGGCCGGCGTGTCAAATCTTCATTCCTAATTCCCACCAAGCAGTACTGCATGCAGATAAAGTTTACAACTACCAATCCAATTTAATTTATATTGATGCTGTCGGATTTATATCATTATCAGATCGAATTCCTTAATTCCTTGTCTTGTGAATCGTAATCTATACTCTTAAAAGGTGTAATTGGTCCGGTCCCATTTTAGAGAGCTCTCAGATCAAAATTTTAAGTACTATCATTTTTATTACAACAAATCGTTATCATACGTACCCCACCCCTAATTGTACGCGGTGTACTCAAATGATGTATTATTATTTGTTAACCACAACTAACAAGCAAACTAATGTTTGGAGGGTAAAGATGAGAAATCTTATCTCTATCTCATCTCATCTTATCTCATCATTATATTTTTTTCAAATTTTCATATAAAATATAATAAACAATTCAACTTTTTCAAATTCTAATTCAATATTTTCAAATCTCAAAATAATAATAATATTTTAAACTTTCATCATAATACTATTTATAAAATTTTTAAAAATTTTAATCTTATCTCAACATTTAAATCTAAATAAAACTAGCTAGAGGCCGTACGTTTACTTGTGTCACGTGTCGATCGGAGAATTGAATATGTTCGAAATTTTAGGCATAGAATTTCCACACACGCGCGAAGGTTTCAACAGCTCACGTTCACATTTCATCATCTCATTGGCCATCACATCGCAATCAACTTTTTATATAGTGAGGGTAGCCTTTAAGATATATACTGACGAGATTCAAACCGCGGGCCCATCGATGATCAGGACTCTCCTGTATATATTACTTTTCTCATATTCGTGATATTCACCGAACCTAGCCACATTCTTCTTCATTACTCGAATTTCAACATATTAATTAATTAATAGAAAATAGTGTGAAGGCATCTTTATCTACTATTACGTAGCTGAGAAACTCAGGGAGTCCGTGTGACCCTGGGCCTGAACTAATCATGTCATGCGCGCGTTTCCAGTCTCACCAACCTTAACTCCCAACTCCAAGGGGACGTACGTTGTCTTTCAAGGAAATTGAGCAATCATGAGTATCACGATCACTAAATAATGCATCCACCGAATTATTTCCTGTTTTAACTGAAAAAAAAAAAAGGATTTTATAATCGCACAAGTGCGTTCTTCATCCCAATCTCTATAAAAAAAAAATTTAAAATTTTAATTTAAATATACAATTTCATAAATTTTATTTTAAATTTTACTAATTTTTCAAAAACTTCCTACATCTCATTTCTTATAAATTCTTCATTCTTTAAAATGCTATTTCTCTATTCTTTTTTTGGAAAACACTATAGACACAAAGGAATTCCACAAAGAAATCCCACACACTGATGTGGCACACTACCACGTCTCTTCCTTTTTTTTTTCTATTCTTTTTTTCTTTTCACTTTCTCCCCCGTTACCGCCCCTGCCATCTCCCCGTGCCCGCTCCCTGTGCCCGCTCTCCGCACCGTCCATGGTGGTCGGGGACCATCTCATGCTGGACAGAAGATGCCAACGATCCAAGCAGCACCGCCGGCGTGGAGTGCCGATATCGAGAGAGAGAGGTGCTTTACCTAGAGAGGGAAACGCTGCTCAGGGAGATAGAGAGAGAGAAGGGCTCCGGTGGCTGGGGGAGAAGCTTACGTCGACGAGGGGCTGGGTGCGGTGGCGCAGTTGGGCTGCGACGGCGGCTCTGGCAGCGGCGAGAGGGAGAAGCCGTGTGAGAGGAGCTCGATTTCAGGAGGAGGAGAGGGAGAGGGGCTGCACTGTGGGGGGCTGGGTTCGGTCAGGAGGTCACCGGTGAGGGGGAACGGCCGCTGGTGATGGCCGACGACGAGCTGCGATGGCGACGGCGGTGCTGTGGCTGGGAGACCGAATTGGTTGAAGCACACGGCTGAATCCGTTGAAGCGCACGGCTAAAGGGAGAAAGAGGAGAGAGAGGAAAAGTGAAGGGAATGAGAATCTAGAAAAAATAGACACATGGCACACTGGTAATGTGCCACATCTGTGTGTGTGAAATTCCTTTGTGGGATCCCTTTGTGGCTCTAGCAACCCTCTCTTTTTTTTCTTATTTTTTTCTCTCACTTTCATTTACAATCTTAACTTCTACCTCTTTTTGTCTTTTTCCTAAATTAAGCAATATCAACTTCTACATAAATTTAATTATTAAACATGAAACTGATTTTTTATCCTGATACGAGAATAGTGACAAAATTATACGATTTTAATAATAATTAATATTTGCCGTTTCAAAGAGTATTTTATTTATAACCAATAATTAAATGGCAATAGTTGCAATGGTATAAATAATAACACCAGTATTGTATTTGAAACAAAAATTATTATCGCCATACAATGCACTACTATTGCACATTCACACTAGTCCCAAATCACAAATTGCATGTGTCGTGAATGAAATAATGTTATAATTACGTACACTGAAAATGGCCATACACCAAACCCAAAAGTTTGTTACATGTCAACATAAGATTACTCAGAATTTTTCAAAATAAATTGCAAATAGCCACAACATTGAAATCACAATAATCAAACTTGTTTTTTCCAGTTTTCTCTTATGCCTCTCTAAATCAATTCCTACTCGATGTCTATCGGTTTAGATGTTCCTTGAGGCTTGTATCTTATGAAGGTCGATTTTTAATCAATGAATTGCCTTTTGACCATATGCTGGTATTTCAGGATCATACCAATAGAAAAACCCGTAAGACTACCCAGCCTACACAGTTGACAAGTATTGAAATTTGTAAATGACCCTGGTACGACAATAATGGAATAAAAAAATACCATCAATAATTTACAAAATTACCTCATAGTTTACACAACCGAAAAATCGACGGCCTTCATTATCCTCAGTATGAGCAACTCGTCGAGATGCTTTAAAACCACAATAGCATACTAGTATTCATACTGACCATAGTTTGCTGAGCGTTAGATCTTACTAGTGCTACTACTTGACCCAAGCATTTGATAGTGTTATCTTTTGTTTTGCTTTAAGTTTGTAAACAAACAGTGAGTATTTCCATTCTTGACACTCAATTTTCTCTTGTTAGGCCCCTCAAATATATCCAAACTATTAACTCAACTGTGTGATCATCACAGTCGAGAGATACACAACCAATATCATACCAAACAAAACAAATGGAGAAAGTGATTTCACTAGCCGACTCAGGAACCAAATGGTAACATCTAGAAAATTTGGCACCATTGAATGGCTACAACAACCGGTTCCCATTACTTGTTGGTCATCCAGGTTACCTAGCCATTGATGTATGTACTAAATTTCCTGTGTCCCCATAAGGCTTTGTCATCATCACAGCCAAGGGGCATCACAGCCTAACAGTAGACATGAAACCCCCCATGAGTAATAATTATTTATCAGTACCAAACACTGCAAAAGACCCAACAACACAGAGCAATTCAGAATGAAAAAAAGATAAAAGTGATAAAGGACATGAAAATCAACATAAAGCATGCAAATGCAATATCAAAACAATCTTGACAATAACACTACACAGTACACATGCAAAAACAGTTTTGGCAATAGCATAACAGAATAACATAACATGAACAGAATATGAACAACTCAAGCAACATAACATAATATGAACAACAATAGATGAAAAAAAAAATTGAGGCACACAAATAGAAGAGTATAACTATAAGTAAGGCATAATTAAAAAAAAATAATAATAATATTCATGTACAGAGTTAAAGGAAATGAAGATAGAAGCCAAGACATTCATGTACATAGAAGTACTAATGTGATTGTAATGTGTATCTACTCATATTATGCTTACTTATAAAAAAAAACTGCATTGGAGTGTGTTTATCCACAAATAATTGTAATTCAACATCACAGTGCAATTCACAACACAGAACAACAAAGCAATGAAACTGCACATAACAATGAAATAGCAAAGAGCAATTGAATAGCACAGAGCCGTGAAACTGTACAGAGCAATGAATCTACACATAGCAATGAAACAGTACTAAGCATTAATTCACCGCACAAAACAATGAAACAACACAGAGCAATGAAATTGCACAGAGCAATGAATTAGCACGGACCAATTCAACATCACAGAGTAATGAAACAACACAGATCAATCCGACAACTGACGAAAAAATCTAGGATTTTTTTCATAATTTGCAATATGTAGATCAATGAAAAATAGTCCCAAATCTAAGCATAAAAAATGGCAATCTCAACACATGGAGGAATAAATTGCTCAGAAAAATCTAAGGTTTTTTTCCCCTAGATTGCAATTCACAAATCAATGAAAATAGCCCCAAATTTAAGTATAGAAAATAATTATCACAGCAATGGAGGAAATACATTGCAATAAAAATTCGAGAAAAGCATTTATTTGAAGGAAATCTAGGTTTTTTTTGTCAAAACATTGGATCTGAAAATCCAACCATCGAGGAACCTTATGCTTAGTGAAATGGAATAGAGAAACTCAGTGCAAATAGTCATGGCGGATCCCGAATGGATAAAATTTCATCTATGGAGGATTCCAAATCGTCATCGTATTTGAATGAGAATGGTGGAACCCAGCAATAAAGGAAACCAAGAGGGGACAAGGATACTTGTAGTGATGAACGGATGTTGAGGCTACAGTCGATGGTGGCTGCGGTGTGAGGGAGGGGTGAAAACAACGAAGGCACCCAACAATCAAAGGGAGGAAGACGTAGGAGCAATGAGCATGCAAGAGCCGTTGATAAGAACATTTGGTGATGTAGTATAGTTGATCTCTATATTCCAATATGGGGATCCATTGTAGTATCCAAATTCTACCACTCAATTTTAGGGATTCGGCAAGAGGAGAGAATGGAGTAAAATCTCTAAATTTTCTCCCAATTTATAAGAGAAAATAACGTTTAAGACATCAAATGCAAATGCTCTAAGTCAAGTTATATCGATCTTCGATTAATCTAGTCAAATAGTTTTCTGCTTAGAAACTCTCTCGTCGTATCTACCTTAGCTAGCTTTGAGTACACAGAAAATCATTGGATTCTAGTATGAATTTTTATGATAGCTTAAAAAAGAAAAGAAAAAAAGAACAGAGGAGATCGAGAAGAGTAAATACGTTGGCCTGAAAAATACATACAAGAAATATTTTGTTACATTCAGAAAAGGCTACCCGTACGTATAATAATTATTACTACCAAAACGCACCCATCGGAGTCTGTTGACTACCCAAAACGCATACTTCGTTTTGGGTAGTCGGAGTATGCGTTTAGCGTCGTCATACACATTTGTTTTTTCTACAGAGAACTTACAAGGAAAACACACCATCAAAAGTTGAAAGAAAATACATCATCGTCAAAGTCAACTGGCGGCACCATAACCCCAGAAATCACATCCCCATTATCGGACTCTGATAAGACGGACATGTGGCCAAATGGATCCAAATCCGGAGTCCGATCAGGGGAGAGGAGATAATCGGAAGATGATGATTGGTTGTGGGTGTGGGTGATGATATCATCGCTGCTCATGGCGGGCTTCTCTTCCTTGAGCTCTTGCTTTATTGATTGGAAGGATGAGATCAGAAAGCTGTGGCTGTCTTGCTTGTTTGAGATGGTGTTGTCAAAACTCAGCAGAATAGAAGAGTCAGTAGTAGTGGGATCAGAAGGATCCTGCAGGATCAGTTCAGGAGCCTTCAGGAAAGTTCTGCATGTGTGTTGCCCAATATATGTGGTTCGGTGCTTTGGGGGTTCCTCATGGATTCTTTGCACATGCTTGGTTGCTTGGCATCCCTGATCAAATTTGTGAGTGCATCTGTAGTAGTGCCTGCCAAATATAATCAAAGTCACAAAATTAAAAATAAAAACTTTATATCAGGGGATAAATTTAAACAAGAAATCAAGGGATTGATCTATTAATTACTTTTTCCTTTTGTTTGGTTTTTGGTGGAATTAAAGCAAGTTATAAAATATTTGCTATATATATATATATATATAGAAAGGCTTTTCTTTTGTTTTTGTTCTTTGTTAAACGATGAAATCATTAATTAATACCTTGGAAATTTGGCGTTAAGGATCACTTTTTGTCCGTATTTTCTCCATGCATGGCCGTCATCAATCAGAGTGGCTGTGTCTTTTGTCCACGTCTGGGTATTCTTCCTGCGGGCAGTAATCAAATTGCGTTTAAAATCGTTACCAAATTCTGGAATCGACCTCCTTTGAACACTTGAGAGTACAAAAATATCAAATACTACTTGCTAATTAGTATTCATATATATAATCATGTATATATTCTAAAAAATAACAAATACAAAATGAGTAGTAAGAAGAGCTGTGCTACTCCACTGCTTATAGTCGCCCACAGCAAATAATCGCTTGTTAAAAATCACTTTTTTATGTTTTTTCAATTTTTTTATTTATATTTTTTTATTATTTTAAAATATTTATAAAAAAAAAAATCAATACAAGTTCCTCAATTATTAAATAATAAAAAAATAAAAAATAAATTAAAAGATATGAACTATCAAAATAAGTGGACAAGAGTGGATATTATTCTAATACGAATGTTACCTTCTCTTATAACATCCTCTCCGATCCTTGAGGGTGGAGATACTCCTGCAACTCCCTTCGGAAGATTCCGACTTGGTGCCGTGGGTTTTAGTCGGAATCGGAGACATTAACTCATGATCGGGGTCGTCGGAATTCAATATCATGAGACTATTGTGGAATGAATTAAGGATTTTGAGGAGAAGATCTTTGGCCGAGGGGAGAGTGGACGCATCATCTCCGAGCGAGTTACTGAGAAGAGAGCGTAGCTGAGTCGCCAATTGACGGCCTTCAATTAGCTGGTCAATGGCTCTATTGGGTTTGGAGGGCAAGTTTTCAGGCCAACAGCACTCCATTTTCGTCTGATATCTATCTCAGAAGACTCTTGACTCTGAGAGAGAGAGAGAGAGAGAGAGAGAGGAGCAGTGAGTGTACGTTCTATGTTGGGGCTTCCAAATTTCTAACAGAGGAAAGTGTCTTTTTATGTGGAAAAATAGGCCATCCACATGCGAGGAAGTTCATAGGAACCTATGTGGGAAAATTCCACACCTTCAAGGGTCTGGGTTTACAAACCCCACTCGCATTAAAGCTTGTTGATCACATTCTTCACTTCTAGAGGATATTTGTTTGCCACGTAGGCGATGTTTGGAAGCGTGAAGTACAGAGCGCGTGGATAAGGTGGTTTGGAAACTTTACAAATGTGAAACAGACGTAAGCGTGTTAGTGTCATGGTGCTGGCGTCACCATGCTGGTTAAACTTTAAAGTGATAAATAAATTTGGTTCCAACATTTTGTAACCATAACGAGAGAAATTAAGGAACTGTTTGGACGTGGAGTTGAGTTGGGATAAGTTAAATTTTTTATGAGTAATAATGAGTTAAGATAGTAGAATGAGTTTTGTGAGGTTCAATTAAGATAAATTTAGATTTGTTTAGATGTTAAGATGAGTTTAGATGTATTTACGATAATTTAAAAAAAATTATAGATCCTGCATATAAAAAGATGTTGAATTGAAAAAAATTGTAAATCTTCTATATAAAGAGATTTTTAATTGAGTAATTTCTAATAATTTAAAAATTAAATATTTAAATATTAAATTCAATTTAAAATTAAATTAAACTGAATTAATCATCCAAACATGATCTTAAAATTCGAACAGACATGAACGTGATGTCTTCTATCTTTATCCAAAATACTTTGATATTTACTATTTTATCCTTGCTGAGATCGGTATCAACTATCAAATAATGTTTAAATCCATCTTGAAGGACAGTTTAGAATAAGAAATATTTACAATTCATCTTATCTTATTATTATAATTTTTACATAAAATATAATAAATAATTTAATTTTTTTAAAATCTTAAAATAATATTAATATAAAAAAATAATATTTTATTTAATTTTTAAATTTTATCTCGATTCATCGTATCTTTAACTTGTTATCCCAATCTATCCTTACAATTATACACCGCATATACCCCTAAATTCTCAAAGATTCTTCGACATATCTAAGATTATAATATTCTCTGCCCTCTTCCTTTATTCTCATAGTTCTTGAAAATAAATAAAAAATAAAAACACAAATTATGTTATTGACTTTCAATCCTACTCATATTTTTATAAAATAATAAATTTAATAACTGATTAATAATATTACATCAAAAAAAGACAAAAGCGGGGTAGCTGCAACTTTGAGGTCCTCGTGGTTCCAGGATTGGATAAGTATTTAGTGGGGTCGGGGAAAGGATACTGTGTGGAAAAGATTCATCACCCTCCCATGTTCCTCGATTCACGGGCCTACCCACCAGTATCTCTCCCCCATCTATCCTCCATTTATACCTTCTGCAATTCTTAATACCAATCTTTATATGTTCTTCGATTCCGCTGGGATCCCGTTGGAGCTTGCGGCTTCCGTTCCCTTTTTTTTTTTTTTTTTTTTAATTTTTTTTTTTTTAATGGTCAAGACAGTATTATTTAAATATGTGAAAAAAACTAAAAATAAAAAGATCAAATGGTCTTGTTCGGACCCATTCTTGTGCTACATCTACGGTGGCTCATTTCATAATCATGTTTTAAAATAAATGATATTATTACAAAATATCATATAAAAGGAATACTGTTTTCTTAAAATATCTTTATTTTACATATATGTTTTGAAGAATATTGTGTATATAATTACTCTAACAATACCATGCATGACAATAATTAGAAGCATTAATGAACTGTGAAGACAAGTGAGACTTACCTATAATTTAGATTGAAAATGGATAAAATATGACGGGCCCAATCCATCAAATGACCCCCACTAGAAGACAACTTTAAGAAAAAATAAATAGGAGACAAGGAGATAATAAGAGAAAAGAATGTACCAGAGGGAAGGGAATGAGGTCAGACACGCAAAATAAAATGCTGCCACTCTTCACCATTACAGGTCTGAGTGGCACGCAAAAAGTGAGATCGTATGAGATAAAATGGGAGGGCCAGATGACTACAGGGGGCTTCTTTGACATCTTCTACAGCTCCTTCAACCTTACAATGAGGGCTCCAATGAGAATATCTCTTCCAGCAAAGAGATTTTCGATTTTCATTATACAATGAGAAACGAGAGATCATGAGAAACTGTAAAATACTCATATTATAGTAAATTTTCATTTCAAATGACCTGTGGACGTAAACCCAGTACCGAATCATGTAAATCTAAGTGTCTCATTGTCCATTTATTTTTCCTACATTTATTTTCTATTACCCGCTATGGATGTATATATGAATACCGTACAGTCGTACCAGACCACAGCTAGAAACTCCAAGCCACACCAATCGAGGCTCGAAGCACCATCATGGACCAAAAATGACTCTTTCTACTTTTCGACCTATTGTGCAGTGCATGAGTGATCTCATTTGACAAAGTTCATGAATCAATTATTTGAGAATTTTATGATAATGTGGTGTGATTTGAAAGTAAGTAATAGATTGTGTCATTTTGGATTTAGAGGAATAAAGGGAAAAACGCTTGGAAATGCCTATTGGACTTGCGAAATATGAAGGTGAGGTTTTTAGACACCATTTGGACGTTCAAATGGTATCATCTTATTTAGACGTAGATATTTTTTAATTTTAAATAATTAATTTTTTTATCTAATTATTACAGTTTGATCATTACAATTTTCTAAAATTTCAAATAAAATATAAAAAATAATTTAACTTTTTCAAATCACAAAAGAAAAAAAATTTATAATAATATTTTAACTTTATAATATTTTTATTTTAACTTTTTCTTTCTTTTTTTGAATCTTATAAAATATCTTAATTCAAATAATTTTATTATTATTCACAAACTTGTATCTTGCTATTATTTATAAATTTCTCATTTTATCTTATCTCATTGCAATATCTAAATGAGCTAAGAGATAGTGGAAAACCTCTAGTTTAATAAATTTGGATGTATTTGCTTATTTTGTTTTAGAGAAAAGGCAATGCATTTAGAAAGGAGGTGAAAATTTTATTAGCTATTATAGAAATCATTATTTCCTTCTCTCTCTTTTTTCCAGGAGGGGATCATGTATATATTAAACTAATCAATACCTAGAAACTATATCTTAATAATATTGAAAATATTTTTAAAATAATATATATTATATTTTTTATTAATAATATTTTGGGTATTTATTTTTTAAAGTTATGAATTATTTTAAAACTAGAGAAGTTATGAAAAGTTTATGAGACTTATAGTATTTTGGGTATGTATCATGTATGCATACCATAAGCCTTTAATTGGCATAGTGGGGCTTATTGAGAGCTTGCTCCACGCAAACCATGGCATGTGGCCTAGCACCAAGGCGCTCATGAGCAAAGCGCTCAACGTGTCAAGGGGCACAAGCGCCAGGCACTACAATGCATGGGAAAAATAAAATTTTCAAATTGTGCCAGTTGGGACTCAAACTTAGGTAAGCCAATTGGAGAAGAAACAACGTGAACGTTGGACTGGGTCCAACTATTGTGTCACTTGGTAATAGACACGATAAATATACATGATCGTATCAAATTTCAGAAAATGAAAAATTATAACTTTTCATTCACATCCTTTAGGAATTTGTAAATATACCTATTGGCCTACAAATTTAAGAGTTCAAGAAAGAAATTTCGAGATTCTCTCTCAAAAGTTTGCGTTTCTTCAAAACTTATTATTAGGATCTGTTCATTTTGCAGAGTATGAATTTCTAATCTCTTAGTTAAATAGCAAAATCTAAGAATATTCGAGGTCGCATAACGCAATTAAACAAACAGACTTGTTCGGATTTTTATTGTATTTTAGAAGTAAATTCACTTGTAACCCATGTACATACCATTAATGATGGGGGCAAATATTGTTTTAAGGAAAGCGGCATTATAACATGCCTTAAAGCAAACTTTTCTCTCACTATTTTCTCATTTGCGGCCCATTTTGCACCAACAATCTTAAAACAATATTTGATTATTAATAGTGCATAGTTTGAGAGAGTTTGCTTCAAATTTTGTAAAACTCGAACATTTTTATGGAGCAATTTTCGATGTTGGCAAAACAAGATCCATTTCTTCCTGGCCAGTCTCCAAATGGTGTATATTCTAAACACTCTTAGGTTGTCTGCAATTGAAGACGAGACAATCGCTCAAAGATGGATAAGAATCAATGGGAACAAGACGACTACATCTACAAGGGACATATTTGCAATGTAATGTCTGACACATTGTTTGACGCGCACTAGAACAAAGCAACTGCCAAGGATCTAAGTTTATAACAACTGTCGTAGTCTAGTGGTATTGAGGCTCTAGTTCTACAATAGCTTCCCAGCAACCTTCCCACCGTTATCAGCAAAGCCATTGGCTTCCTCGCCGAGCCCGTCCCCCATTGCCCCCACCATAACAGTGGGATGAGTCACTTCGACCGCAGAAGTCGCATCAACAGAGACTTTCTAGGCTGCCAACTTTGTGCGTACAGGACGACAAGTGACATCAACACTTTGGATGCTCTCGGGGGTGTGGGGATATGAAACACCCATGAAAATGGGCCCTAGTAGGAATGGGAATAACAGCAAGTCCGAATCGATAGATGGGGGAGAGGGGTTGCGCGGTCTTTTTCCTTTCCCCATAATTGGCGAGCTAACGGATCGTTAGGGGGTAGGTGTGGCAGTCCGTTCCATGGGAATCCCAGCGTCAAGGCACTGACCGGTAGGGGAAACTATGTATTGGCAAAGGCTATCATTTGACAGCTGGGCCTCGGAATACACTTCACTAGAATGCATTGTCGCCCAAGACCTGACGATCACAAGTCGCGCTGCCTCACGGGGATTTAGGTTGGGACATGGGATCGAAGTGTTGGAAACCATGCCCTAGTTGGCACGAACGAAGAACAGCCACCTCATGACCTGCCTGGCTAGATATTCCCAACCATCAACTGGCAGGAAAAATCACTTGCAGTTGTATCCCTTCACCATCTTGTGCCATCTAGACCAACTCTTGGACGGGTTGAAAGGTGTAGATGCACTGACTCTTCCACACTAAATTGTGGGTAATAATGAATTCACAAGCTGTCAAATCGGGATAATCAGACTCGACCTCCTCTAAGGCACGACACCAAAGGACGTAACATGAGATCGAGATCCTCCATTGCGACAGGAAGAAGCTGTGCGGGCGCTAGAGCGAAGAAAGCCAACACTTCAAGCATCGCCCGAGGAATGGGCAACCTTAGGCCATAAGAAAATATCGCAGGGTACGTCGCGACTCTGGTACCATAGCCTTCCTCATCCACCGCCCTGTCGATGGGAGGGGGCACTTCCAGCTCCAGCTTTAAGGGAATCCCGTAGGCCTCTTTCAGCTCCTCTAACTCCTTGGAGGTAACTGTCGACCTCCAGAAAAGCCCTGCAAAATCTTCCGTAAAGGGGTTGTCCCAAGTGGCATCAACTAGAATGGCGCTAGAGGCCACTGAGCCGGAACTAGGGCGCTAGGACTTCTTTGGGCCCATTACAACTTAGGGAAGACTCACGAAAAACTGCGGAAGAATGACAAGGGAATGAAGTTGCAGAATAATGAAACGAAGCTGAAATGATGAGGGATCACTCGACTGAAGGATAATCCTTATATACAATATATATATATATATATATATAGACAAGGGGGATTCTCCTCATTAAAGCATTGTAAGACTGTGCGTTTCACACGTGTCCAACCCAAGTACTAGAATCCCTCGATTAACGCAACTGTTGTAAAGTGTCCCTCGAGATAAATTGTAATGATGGCAATGAAAGATACGGACATGGCAAAGAATCTAGAGGGGTGCCATTAAATGTAGAAATGTGGTTAACATTGCACGTCCATATGGGCAGAATACAGACATTCATTCAGCATGCGGTCAAGTAGGCCGGAGAACTTAATCGGGTTTAAAACAAGGGACATAAAGGAAATGGTCAACAAGGAAAAGGTGCCGTCTAGTCGACTAGACAGCTCAACCTAACACATTAGCAGCTTCCCTCGAGAACAGGGTATGTGCAGGGGACACAGGAAACATTGAGGACTCTCGATTCATTAGCATAAGAGCATCAACGACTCCTATAAGCCAAGTTGAGGCTCAAGAAACTATCCCATATTAGTAACGTTGTAAATCAAGTCACACTTGCAATTATGAAATCGACACGAAACCTCGCGCCATTTAAAAATTCTAACAAAAGGAGCAATGCGAGGGCTCTAGATCTCATAAGCTTGATCTCCTCACAGAACCTCTAGTATAAATTATTGATCTTAAGTACGAGGATACCCTCTCTGGTTTTTTAGCTTCCTTACTTATTTACTACATTTCAAAAACGTTTACTGACTTTGATATCAGAGGCTTCCTAGCTCTAAGCCACCCTCTCAAGCCGCATACATTTCTCTCTTTGCAAGGCCCGTTGTGAAGACCTGAGTTGTTGGAGTCTGTCTCAAGAGTGTGCGAAACACGACATCAACAGTTGAAAATATTTTCAAGATAATATATCTTATATTTATTATTAATAATATTTTGTGGATTTATTTTTAAAAGTTGTAAATTATTTTAAAAAGAGAGAAGTTATGAAAAGTCTATGAGGCTCATAGTATTTTGAGTCTATATGCATACTATAAGCCTTTAACTGGTTTACTCATGGGGTTGGGTGTGAGCCACACCTCCTTCAAGGAGGAATTTTGTTGATTTATGGAGAGTTTGCTTCACGCAGGCCACGGCATGTGGCCCAGCACAGGGGCGCTCATATGCAAAGTGCTGCAACACGTCAAGGGACACAAGCAGCGAGGTGCTGCAATGTATGGGAAAAATAAAATTCCTAAATCTCGCCGGTTGGGCCTCAAACTTCAACAAGACGTTTAGAAAGGAAGCAACGTGAATTTTGTCAGTTGGTAACAGTTACGATAAATATACCTGTTTGTATAAGATTTTAGCAAAATTCACATCCTTTAGTAATCTATAAATATGCTTATTGGCTTACAAATTTAAGTGTTCAAGAAGGCAATTTCGAGATTCGCTCTCTCTCTCCCAAAAATTTGCATTTCTTCAAAACTTATTATTAAGATTTGTTCATTCTGTAGAAAATATATTTGTAATTTTTTGGTTGAATAGTAAAATTTAAAGATATTCAATATCTAATTTTGTATATACATAATGCAGTTAGATAAATAGACTTATTATGAGTTTCATTATATATTGAAGATAAATTTACTTATAACTCATGTTCATACCGTTATTAATAATAGGACGAATATTATCTAAAAAAAAAAAGATATTATAACTCGATTTGAAGAATTTTTCACTCGCTATTTTATCTTTTTCAGCCCCTTTTACGTGTTGAGGTGGGTGATCGGTATGAACAAAAGAACTGGTGACGTAACATTTAGCAAGGTTTGAGAAGATTCGACTTTTTAAAAAAAAAAAAAAAAAAAAAATTATTGTGAACGGAACAAGATGCATGTGAACAGAATCCCGAGGCGGGTAGGGAAAAAAAATTTTCCCGGTCCGAAAAGAAGAACGTTGACAGCCGTGTGAAAGTTGACGAAACCTCTATTTGAAATTGATTGATGATGAACCGTTGATTCCATTTGATATTTTGAATGGCAGATATAGATCAATTCCAGCAAAGAGGTAGGTGGTTTCAGATTTGCATTCATGAACCCTGCAGCTTTATATTTATAGTATGCATGCAGGTTCAGTTATTTTCATTATTCTGAATAATTAGCCACATGATATCTAGCCTAGCTAGCTATGATGTTTGTACATGATATAAAGCTTTAATATTTGAAATTAATCTGATCCCCATGCCACTTGGTACCGACGGGAATCATGCATGCGTGGGTTAATATTTGTACTAGCTACCTGTAATATCATGATCTTTATATAATTAATTCCTGGCGCTCGATCGCTCGTTATAAATTAATTAGCAAAAGCAAGTGTAATTACCATTAGAGGCTTCGACACATATGGGCTTGCTTTATGAACGATCGAAAAGATGACACGCACAAGTACTACACTGATCCACCCACCACCCACCCACCAAATTAATATAGGTTACGGCCTTATTATATTGTATATGAATAGTGTTATAAATCATATTTTAATATTATTTTAATTATATTAAATAAGATGTAATATATTTATTATTATTAGATAATAAATAAATATATAATAAATATTTCATATCTTACTTAATAGAATGAAAATAAAATGATAGTATGATGTAGAGAATTTTTCATTATATATTATATATATTCTTATAAAAACGTGGAGACTCAATTTTCTCCAATTTTCGTTCATATATGTTATATAAAATTCTACATAAATTTGCATTTTCTTGATAAAAAGGCGTTCGCACGGCTCACGTCATCGATGTACAACAACCTCATGCAATTATTTGGCTATGATGAACAAAATCAGAATTATTAAAAAGACGTGCTTACCATCAAATTCTACAGCCAATTGCTCCGCAAGAAAGTGTCATTATACGGTGGATAAACCCAAAGGGAAGCCATCCAAAATTTAAACGCCAAAAAATAAAAAACATTTAAAGGCTTTTATAGTTTGTTTTTTTCCTTTTTAAGTAATTTTCTCTACTTGTTAGTTTTGGTTCATTTTTGTTAAGGAAAATCATAGTATGATACCAAATGTGCGTACTATTCATGTATTTTATTTTTATTTATTTTTTAATGGTTAAAGAAGTAATTTTTAGTGGATTTTTATTATTTTCTAATTTTTTTATTAATATTTAAGGAAGTTCTAAAAAACTTTTATAGAAAAAAAAATTATTTATACTAGTTTACATATTTAATGCGCACCCTAACATTGTACTTTTGTTAATTCCCTTTGCGAGGACCTCAGTTTTCCGGGTGTTCGCTCTGGTAACAAGTGGTTTCCCTTTCCCTTTTGGGCTCAAAGTCTTATTCTAAAATTGGGCCTCAATCATGTGAATTATATACTAAAACTGTAGGCCTGTAAGAGCAAACCCGAACCAGCGACTAATGTTTCGAATGTGTTATCACCTTTTAATACGGTTTTTTTTTTTTCCAGATTGGGCCCTTGCCGAGTAGGTTGGGCTCCATATCCAGATTTATCTGTCATTGTTTTTGGGAGACGTTGGAGATTATTCATTCTTCCTCTTCTATTTTACTGCAAAGTTTATATATCTTTAAATCGGGTGAGAAATCCAAGTCATGAATTAGGGCTGTCTCAAAATTTTAAAAATTTCAACTTTGTCCGACATCCGCTTCAATTCTGATTTCGATTCCATTAGAGTTGGAGTGATCAGAATTTGAACTGGAAGTTGAAATTGAGTAGCTCCGAAGGGACTCGGAGTTGGAGTCGGAGTGAATTGGAGCTCTGAACTCCGACTTTGAATTTTTTTTAAAAAAATTTGAAACGACGCCGTTTCACTTAATTTGGAACAACGTCGTTTTATCACATGAGGGGTCCAACATACAGGACCCCCCTTGGCCCTTCCCTTCTTCCTTCTTCAGTTCTTCAGAACCCTAAATTGATCTCGCTGCCGTTCCTCTTTGAGCCTCCGTAGTTCGTAGTCTTGCTGCCTTGTTCTCAGGCCAGCCTTCGTAGCCTTTGCCCTTTGGTATGTTTCTGATTTCAAACTTTAAAATTGATTTAATTTTATGTTTTCTTTTCTTTCATTTTGGTTTACCTAGAATTAGTTGTTTTCGGATCATAAAGATGGTTATCCTAGTGAAGTTGAGTTGTAGTAAGGAAATTTAGCAAAATTGAATATGGTTGATACCGTTGGACCGTTGGCAGTATGCATGCAATGTCTTTTATAAAATGTGTAAGAGATTTTATGGATGATTCATTGATTTGTATTTTGATAAAATTGAATATCATTTTCAGTAACATTTTGAGACATATAAACCTAACCGGTAGAGACTAATTGCGGAGCTAAACATGGGGGCCTATATTGACATTAGACCCTATAAAAGTTACATGTGGAACCACGTATTAGAGGGCCATAAGAGTCAACAAAAACACAAGTGCATGGCTGCTGGAAATATTTGCCCGTGCAACCTCCATTATTCATGAGGCTAAATATGAAGAAAAAGGCAGCAGTTCTAATTGAATGTTTATGGACAACAAAACCATGATAAAAACTTGAATTTAAGATTGCAGAGAAGGTGATCAGCGGTGGCGGCACGGAACCAAAATGCTAAAGGCACAAGGCATATTCCTAAGCCTAAATTAGCGTTCTTCTGTTTGCCACTTGCCTTTTCAACCAATGCACCCTCGCCACGTGTTACTTCCAATATTCGGCCATCAATTTCCAGCATATAAGCGGCGAAGCGTAGGCATTCCTTTCGTTTAAAACCACAAGGAAAACGCACCTAAAAAACGGATACCCCATCTCTACAGGCCTGCCCTTCCGCCCCTCTCCTCTGCAACCTTCCAGGTACTTTCCATTCTCTTCCTCTTCCCTTCTTTTTTTTTTTTTTTTTTTTTTNATGTAGGGTTTCATTTTGATTTTGCATCTCGATATTGTTTGGTTATCAACCTCCAACTCGTTTTCGTATGACGGTTTTGTATGTTTCGTTTTAAGTAATTTCCATATTTCTTTATTTTTTATGTGGATGATTTATTTGATTACGACAGATTAATTTGTTTTCTCACTTGTACAGGTTCGACTTCCTTCGTTTTTATATTTTCTTTGTCTAGTTCGACTTAATTTTGGAAACTGTTGTTCGGTAGGATAATTATAAATGGTGAAAAGGTTGAAAAGTTGAATTCTGATGTGTGATTGAAAGGTTTGCTCATGATTGAAACCAATTGAGACCACGCCTAATCCATTGCTTTGCTTCCCCCAAGCCATCTCATTTTGTATGGTTACTGTCTGTTGCACTTCTTTATTGATTGGGTTATCAGAGGGTTTGCTTGTATTATAAAGTTTTGATCTGACCCAAAATAAATTTTAAGTTCTTTAATTTTTTTCGGCTGTTAAAAGTTATAAAAAAAATTTATGGGTTTGATAAGTGGGTTTATACCTCTGATCACAAATTCTTACGTTGTTTTCCTCGGAGTGCAGATTTGACTACTTGATCTTCATGAATTCAAGAATTACTGAGACATCAGTGGTTTCCTGTACATCGGGAAACAAGAACATCCTTTTCTTCTGGATTCTGTTTTGCTTGCTGCCAAAATTTTTGGGAACTCCTTTTGCATTCAGGAACTACCTGTTAATCAAGGCTATTGATAGGCGTCCTTCTGCAGTGCGGATCTTAAGGACTTCTGGAGAGATCAATCTGTAGTGGCTAGTGATTTCAGCATCTGTTCTTCTCATCCATCCTCATACTTGTTAACATGGTGTCATCTCAATTACCTGGTTTTACCAAGACCCGCATTTGCAAACCATTGCAAACCCAATTACTTTTTCCTGTGAACCCCACAGATGCTGCAGTTACGGATCATGTTGAGCTGGATTTCTCTGATGTGTTTGGTCCTCTACCAGTTCAGTCTTCAATGGAAACAAATTTCTGTGATTCTGGTAACTCCATTTCTGCAGAAGATGCGAATGAGCTAATTTATGATGATCCGGTTGTCATTTACAGCCGATCACATTCTTTAGTTGGCCCTTCTTGTATCAGTCAATCATTGAAGCTCAGCAAGCTCACCATACATGAGTCAGAGGATTTGGTGCAACTAGCAGATTGTGTTGAAGGAGAAACGATTAAAGAAGTTCAGAAACTTGCCATTGATGATGGAAAAATTGAGAAACGTTTTAAAGATGTTGATGGAAATTTCATGAAGGTTGAGAGTGTAGGCATTGATGATTTTGAGATCTTGAAGGTTGTTGGACAGGGTGCATTTGCAAAAGTATATCAGGTGAGGAAAAAGGGTAGTTTAGAAATATATGCAATGAAGGTCATGCGGAAGGACAAGATTGTGGAGAAGAATCATGCAGAATACATGAAAGCTGAGAGGGATATTTTGACAAATGTAGATCATCCCTTCATTGTCCAGCTCAGATACTCATTCCAAGTAATTTCTACATGTTTTAAATATTTTGAAGTTTTACACTTATAATGTATATTGGAGCTTGACAGTTCCAGAAGCCTCAGTTTTGCTTCTGCCATTGCTTTATATCTGAGCATCCCATCAGTATACAGCATTGCTATCTTAAAATTTTACTTCTGACATGATTGTGTTCACTAAAAGATTTAGTGGAACTTATTTGAATCTGAATGAGGGTAGTTGGCTGCATGCTTCATGATGAGAGTGTTGACTTGAGTTTTTCTGCCATGCAGACAAAATATAGATTATATCTTGTGCTGGATTTTGTAAATGGGGGTCACCTTTTCTTTCAGCTCTATCACCATGGCCTTTTCAGGTACCCCTGATTTCAATATTGTAGACTATTCGAGAGCGTAGCTGTGTAGAATGACTCAGGCTAATAGTCTTAAATGTTATTCTATTTTATTTTTGCAGGGAAGATCTTGCCCGGTTATATGCTGCTGAGATTGTATCTGCGGTTTCTCACCTTCATGCAAATGGAATAATGCATAGAGATCTTAAACCTGAAAATATTCTACTGGATGCAGATGGCCATGTACTCTCTCTCTCTCTCTCTCTCTCTCTCTGTTTGTGTGCGCTTCCATCTTTGCCTTGTGTGCGCGAGAACATGCTAATTGTCCTCTCATCAACAAAGAAATATCTAACTGACCTTTACCCATTTATCAATTAGGCAATGTTGACTGATTTTGGACTGGCAAAGAAATTTGACGAAAATACGAGGTCTAACTCCATGTGCGGAACTTTAGAATACATGTCACCTGAAATTGTTCTTGGAAAGGGGCACGATAAGGCAGCAGACTGGTGGAGCGTGGGAGTCCTATTATTTGAGATGCTAACTGGCAAGGTTAGAGTTCTACTTGCATTTATTTGTTCTGGTTGGTGTTTTTTCTATTAACAGTCTTTTGATGCTGGAGTTGATTTTTAGATTATTGGTCACTAGATGTCTTACAGTATTTCACACCCTTGAGAGTTTCTGTGGGTTGAAGGTGAAGATTAGTGTTGACTGTCTCATATAGTGTGTTCTTTTCTTTTCTTTCCTTTTTGGTTGGGGGTTGTTTCTGAGTTAACATGGCCATATGGTGGAAAGCTTCCACCATGGTATTATGGGAATTTCCCTATTTCTTGCAAAACTTTCTTCTTCTTCTTTTATAAGTTATTCCTTGCAAAACTTTCTTAGAATGATAATTGATTGTTGTCTTCTTTCAAGTGGTACTTTCTATGGTGTGTATTTCAGAAAGTTATACCATGAGATGCTTATCAGTTTTGATAATGTTCTACAATGCTCCTAATGGTAGTCTTGTTCATAGTCATATGTGCATTAGTTGTATAGATGTATGAGATTACAAATCTGACATGTCTCAATATGGTCAAGACTTTGCAACTTAGAACAAAGATTTATAATAGGGATATATCAAGTTTGTGGTACCAGACAGTTACAGTGTTTTGTTCTGCTTTCTGCATGTACAGCCTCCTTTTACTGGGAACCGAGAGAAAATTCAGCAAAAGATAGTAAAGGAAAAGATCAAGCTTCCGGCCTTTTTGACAAGTGATGCACATTCTCTGTTAAAAGGGGTAAATCTTTTTAGTCTCGATATACATTCTTTTTAGTCTCCATTTTAATTGAATTCTTCATTCTTTTTAAGTCTCTCTGTTTTTTTTTTTTTTTTTTTGAAATTTTTCTGCATTTGTCAATACGGAAATTACCTTCTAGAGACTAGAGAATTGAGAAATCTTGTCTATTATTTCAAGTATTACAATGAATGAACAAAATGCTATTAGCTCTGAAC
>QEOT01007336.1:100899-167840 GCA_003123785.1 Pterocarya stenoptera | reverse complement strand
TTTCAATCACCACCTTCGACAGAAACTGGTACCAGCCTTTTGGGTTTGTTTTCTTCTCTCTCAGTTGAATTTGTTTTGTTCTCGCTTTGTTGATTTGGGTCTCTTTTTTTTATGAGAATGTTTGAATGGAATAATTTTTATGGAGTATTTTTATGAATTAGATCTGAATTAGTGAGTGCGATGGGATGTGTGGGTTTTTCTTTTGGGTAGGAGCCAGGAGGGCGAAACCGTGTGGGGGTAATCAGTTTCCCAAAAGCAAAAGGAAATAAGAATGCAAAGAAAACAGGAATTGTGAGCTTGAAAAGGGGTTAAACTGTACTATAACTATAAGGCATTAATATTGTGAATACACCTTAGTGTACATAACTGCATGGTATGATCGATCAAGCCTTATGGAGTTCTTATTCCATTGATTTTACTTAAGTATTATTTGCTTCTCATGGAAAAGGCTAAGGCCTAAGGTAGTTGTATTAAGGCTGTGCAGAATATAATATATGTATATATATATATATATATTATATTTATAAGATAAGTCATTTGGGAAACAAAAGGTTATATAGACTTTGATGAAATTTTTGTCATCAGCTCAATCAAAATTCTATATATAGAATCATGTCTGTGAAGTCGATCGTGGCATAGTTCTCGAGGATTTAATAGAGTGCAAAAATCATTAATTATGAGGCTTTGTATATTCCATAGATATAGATAATTTAAGAATGGCATGCTGCTTTAAAAGGCCGTTGTTCACTTGCGGGGAGTCTAGACAAGAATATTATAATGGAAGATAATAGGAAATACTACCGTTGTTCCTATATAATCATAGTTTATAAAAGAATATTAATATATGTTATTCATATTCAATGATGGTCTCGTTTAATCAATTTTTTATTTGAATTTTAAATTTTAAAATCTTTATACTTTTCATGACTTAAGATTCCCATTATCACGTACGCGAATTTTAAATAATGGAAAAGTATACTCATGGACGCCACCACATGATCTGAATTATTAATGGGTCCTTTCGCTTGACTGACCGACAAAAAGTGTGGCTAAGAAATTTATTGTGTATTTCATCGTTAAATTTTTGCAGATTGTGGACTCCGAGTTACAAAAACATGACTACAACCTCAGAGTTAGCTAGACACTTTTATATTTATCTTTGCAGAGGATAGATTGGCTGAGGTTGTCCGTCTGAGAAAGGGGGAATGCTGGAAACTCAGAAGAGCTGAAAGAAGTCGTTGATCTTGCAATATTAAGGTTCTTACTAATTTCTTCCTTACTTAATTACTTGTTCATGATATATGTGTGTTAACTTATAAATGAATGCCAAAAAACAGAAAATACTTTTAAAATTGGTCGCAAACTTTGTAAATACTTGTTCATTATGTGTATAATGAATATAAATACTGTTGATTAAATCAATTGTATATACACGAGAGAATTTGATTAAAAAAAAAATCATGTTGGTAGTTGACATCGATCTACTTGCTTGTTTTGTGTGATATTCTAAAAACTTTTTCCTTCGTTTTGGTGTTTCATTTTGGGCAGGTGGCAGATTTCGTCCCCTTCTTTCGGTATTGCTTACAAGTCTTAGATTTACATCTCATACAACATTTGTGTTCACAAAAAATAAGAAAAAAAATTACAAAAACAGAAAACTACTTTTGGAAAAATGGAAATTATTTTTTCAATTGCTGGAAAAATAGGAGAATATTCGGTTGGTCCAATTGGAGAACAGTTTGGCTATATTATTTCCTACAAGAGCAATATTGCAGCACTTGAAGAGAAAATTCTGAAGCTACTTGAGAAGAAGGAGGCAGTGCAACAATCTGTTGATGGAGCTCAATGGAATCAAAAAGTAGTCGCAAGTGAAGTTAAGACGTGGCTGATAGATGTGGAGAAAAAAATTGAAGAAGTGGAGAAATTCCTTAAGGAAGATGTCAAGGCTAATACGAAGTGCTTGAATGGCTGGTGTCCAGATGTGAAGCTACGCTATTCCTTGGGTAAGAAGGCTCAAAAGAATACTCAAGCTATCATTCAGTTGCTAGAAGAAGGTGGAAAATATGATAGGGTGTACAATATTAAACCTCCATTGGAAGTAAGATCATCATCCACAGATGAACGGTTTAAGGATTTTGAATCTCGAAAATCAATGATTCAAGATGTTTTGGAAGCTCTAAAGAATGACAAGATTGACATGATTGCATTATGTGGTATGGGAGGGATCGGCAAGACAGAAATGGCCAAAGAGATTGAGAGAAGAGTCAAAGCTGAGAGTTTGTTTAATAAAGTTGCAATTGCAGTAGTATCCCAAAAACCAGACTTGATAAAGGTTCAAGATGAAATTGCAGAGCAGCTAGGTACTAAACTTCACGAGAAGACTTTAGTTGGAAAGGCACCTCAGCTATATTCAAGACTAATGGATAGTAAGAGTGTTCTAGTAATATTGGATGATGTATGGGAACCACTTGATCTTGGGGATATTGGAGTTATCGATGCAGTTAAACAAAAGAGCTGTAAAATCTTGTTGACGTCAAGAAACGAAGAAACTTGCAATGGGATGAGAATTCAGAAGAAGATTTTTCCAGTTGGACTTTTATCAGAAGAAGAAGCATGGAATCTCTTCAAAGAAATGGTTGGTGATTGTATCAATGCCTCCGATCTAATCTCAATTGCAAAACAGGTCGCGAAGGAATGTGCACGTTTACCCCTTGCTATTGCGATAGTTGGAGGTGCTCTTAGCAACAAAAGTGACAAAAAGGAGTGGAAAGCCGCCCTTAAGCAACTTAAAATGTCTATCCCAGATAATATTCGTGGTTTGCATCCAAAGGTATATTCCCGTATAGAGTTCAGTTACAATTACTTAGAAAGTGACGAAGCCAAATCATGCTTTTTGCTATGTTGTTTGTATCCAGAAGATTATAATGTTCCGGTTGAAGATTTAGTCAGGTATGGAGTTGCAAAAAGGTTTCTTAAAGGCTTGGGTACTTTGGAAGAAACAAGAGAACATGTCCACACAATAGTTAAGAATCTTATCAGATCAAATCTCTTGTTGGATAGCGATGAGGANATGTCCACACAATAGTTAAGAATCTTATCAGATCAAATCTCTTGTTGGATAGCGATGA
Source organism: Pterocarya stenoptera (assembly GCA_003123785.1). Taxonomy (NCBI): domain Eukaryota; kingdom Viridiplantae; phylum Streptophyta; class Magnoliopsida; order Fagales; family Juglandaceae; genus Pterocarya; species Pterocarya stenoptera. The sequence continues at coordinate 164,712 of QEOT01007336.1, read as the reverse complement.
GGACGAATGCGTCAAAATGCATGATGTTGTACGAGATGTTGCCATATCAATTGCATCCAGAGACGAAAATGGTTTTATGGTAGTGTTGGACAAAGGACTTGAAGAATGGCCACAGAAGGATAGATCTGATAGTTGCACCGCAATTTCTCTTTTACTTGGAGAAATGAAAGTGCATCGTACTGAGTTGAAGTGTCCCAAACTTGAGCTTTTGCAACTATCTTGCTTGAACGATTCAGAAACGTTACCGGACAATTTATTTAACGGGATGAAGGAGCTGAAGATGTTGTCTTTGCAAACAACAGATTGCTTCTCCTTGCTGACGTTGCCACCATCAATCCAGATCCTCCAAAACCTTCAGATGTTGAAACTGGAGGATTGTGACTTAGTAAATGTGTCAGCAATTGGAACCCTTGGCAACCTAGAAATTCTTGGCTTTCATAATTTACAGATCGAGGAGTTGCCGTCGGAAATAGGAAATCTTAGTCGATTAAAGTTACTGGATATAACGAAATGTCATTCTCTAAAGCGAATTCCAGCTGGTGTATTATCCGGTTTATCTCGACTGGAAGAATTGTACATGAGAGATTTCAAGAATTGGGGATGTACGACTACGATGGAAGGAAATGGAGAAGTAACAAATAATAATGCAAGCCTTGCTGAACTAATTCCTTATTCCAGTCAATTGGTGGTTCTAGAAATCAGTGTGCCAAGTATCTTGTTCTTGCCAAAAGAATTGGACTTCCGTAACTCCAATTTCAGATTTAGGATAAATATTGATGGATATCGTTGGGCACCTAACAGATATTTATTTGAAAATACTTTGACACTTGAAGTGGAGGATGCAAGTGATCTTGGGGAACATCGAACAATTCTTTCACTGTTAAAGAATGTTGTAGTTTTGAATTTGGATATTGCAAAAAATTTCAAACATATTTGGTTTGAGAAAGAGGAAAAAAGAATTTTACCATGCAGCTTGAAGCGTCTAACCATTAATAGATGTGAAGATTTAGAATATCTAATTGAAGCCACATCGGATAGTACTGCACCAAATACCTTCCATCTCTTGGAGTCACTATCATTAACAAACTTACCAAGGTTCATTGGCATCTATAAATCCACAGATTCAGTTGAGGTAGGTTCTCCCAGTAACACTACATATATGATTCACTTTCTATATGGATTAGGTGAAATTTTTTGTACATGTTTCCAAGCCTAACAAAGAGTTCAATGGTTTTAAACCTTGCTGGAAAATTTTGTAATTTAAACCTATTCTAAAGTCCCTACACTGCACACTGCTTACATGTTATAATTTAATTTGGAAGATAAATTTTAAAATTTGAATCTTTTAAATCAAATCTTATTGTTTAAATAATGTGGATAATGTGCTCTACACAATGACTTAAGAATATAATAATTCTTCAGGAATATGGTTTTGTAGGGAATAAACATCTTATTACTTTCCTATGTTAAGGAAATACATTTTATATATGAAAATTATCTCACAATATTGTAATGGTTCAATTAATGGATTAAACAGGTTGAAGGAGGAGGCAGCACTGCATCAACAACTGTCACTCATAAACTATTTTCATCTAACACCATTTTGTGGGTACCCAATTTGAAATCCCTTGTAGTAGATGGCTGTGAATCAATAGAAGTGGTATTTGATCTGGAAGGACTAAAGGTCAAAGAGAACTACAAGCCCATCCTAGCAGTACTTTCGGATCTACGTTTATGGAACTTATTTGCATTGTCACATGTGTGGAAGAATATTCCACAAGGATTTCAAGGCTTTCAAAACTTAACATCTATTTTTATCATGGAATGTCATAGTCTGAGAAATTTACTCCCTACTTCTATAGCAAAACTAATGGTGCAACTCCAATACGTTGGAATACAAGGTTGCAACTTGATGGAAAATATTATTCAAAAGGAGTACGAAGCTGGAGAAGAAATGAGAGCAGATATTTTGAGTAGCGAAACCCATTCTCTTGAGTGGCCATCCATAAAGAGCATCAAGTTGTTGAGATGTCCAAAATTAAAAACATTTGGTTCAAAAGTTCAAAACGGAAGAAAGCAAAGAAAGATGGATGCGGAATTAAGGCCAAAAGCCCAAGAGCCTCGTGCTGGCTCCTCCTCAGCAAGAGAATCTTCAGGACTTTCCAACAGATGCCTAGAGTCTTGTGTACCACGTCCCAGGAATTATAGTCCAGCCCTGCAAACCCAAGGAAAAAGCAACTCCTCCTTAGGATTGAATAAACACGACTTAATTAACAAAGAGGTATGTGGTTAAGGTTAATTTATTATTCTTTTCATTTATAACTTTTTTGAAACACTTCATTATACAATTGCACTAATTATTTTTTATTATTAATTTTTTATCAATATTTTTACTAAAGTTCCAGAAGGAACTTTGGACAAATCATTTAAAGATCTTAGACTTCCATTAGACTATAAATAAAAACGGTTATTTGCAATATCAATCTATTGATTTTGCTAGTTTGACCGTGCAATTTAGAAAATGTGGTAATTTAGGGGCTCAAATTGAAATTGAGCGAAAAATATCCTCCTACAAGTCTACTTGAAAGTGTCATTTGTTTTTAAGATTATGTACTCCTTCACACTTTTTGATCTTGTTTTGGTAGATTACATTGACAAAGCAAGAGGAGCAAAATGTGAGCGAGACTGAAAACCAAGCAAAGATGCTGTCCCTAATTCCATACAACTTGATTGAAAGTTTGGAAAATCTACAACAACTTTATATATGTGAATGTGATTCATTGGAAGTGATATTTGAACTTGAGGGACTAAATACTGAAGAAAGCAATATCTTCAATAAGTTGACAGAGTTGTCATTACAACTTTTACCGAAGCTATTGCATATATGGAAGAAATTAGGCCAACGAGATATTAAGGGATTTAATTACTTGAGATTGCTAAAAGTATGGGAATGTGATAGTTTGAAATGTTTGTTCACACCATCCATAGCAAAACTTTTTGTGAAAGTAGAGGAAATACAAGTATATGGTTGCAATGAAATGGAAGAAATCCTTGCAAAAGAATTGGGAGATGAAGAGAATAGAGATGTGATTGCATTCCCCCTAGTGAAGACCCTCAAGCTTGGAAATTTACAAAAGTTGGAGTGTTTTTACAGCAAAGATAATCATGCTTTTGAGTGGCCATCTCTGGATAAAATAACAATTGTTGGATGCCCCGAATTAAAAATGTTTGTTTCGACAAGTACAGAAACACCTAAGCTAAAGGGAGTGCATACGAAGTCCGAAACTTTTCAACCAATGGTAGAAGGAGACCTCAATGCCACCATACAACACATAATCAAAGAAAAGGTATGTTACAATTTATAACAAACATTGCTTAATGGGAAAGGTTTTACTTCAACTATTTGTTGACCGTCATAATAGTATGGTTATATTGCCTTTTTTCAATTGCTAGGCATCTTATGAGTTAATAATTGAGTTTTACGTCTTGGTTTGATATTTGGGTTCTCTGTTTTTTTTAGGGGTTGAATCAAATTTCTTCTCCACCTTTTCCTCTATATGGGGATTACAGAGCAGGTACCTAATGCGATTAAATATTTTTTTCCTTTCTAGAACCTAATGTTATTTTCTTTGAATTTCAGAGTATCAAGATATTTTTAATTTTCTTTGAAGTTCCAAGTCTCCGTATACATGATGAGCATCGTAAGTTTCTATTCTAGACCGATTTCCATATTTTCACTGCTTTTTTATTTCTCAATTTTTATATAATTAAAATTTTCTAATTTTAGGCCCCTCTTCTCAATCTATTGACCAGCAGTCGTAGACGTCCTTAATAGGTGAATTTCCAATTAATTGTTTACTTCTCTTGTACATTAGTAATTTTGTATTCTTTTTTTCTTTTTTATTTTATAAGGTAATTATTTCAAATATTCAAGAGTAATTATACATACAACTGTGGAATGCGTAAAAGTCACGTTATCACTTTGAAAAAGAGTGAGGTCCACTATTAAAAAATTAATTTTTTCATATGGATCTCATATTTTATTCATTTTTTTAAAAATGATTACACAGCGATTATACAATTCACGATTCTAAATATCTTTTCTCAATATAATTAGGACAAGTATTATAGACATAATTCCTAATACATGTATCAACTTTCCCGTGTCCACGAAGACACATGCAGTAGCCTATTCTTTAAGGGAAGATTAATTACAAGCTCCAATTAAGGGGATTCTTGGGAATGAAATGAAATGAAATGAAAAAATTTATACGTGAATAGTAGTAAAATAATTTATAAATAATAATAAAATAGTTTGAGTTAGAATATTTTATTAGAATTTAAAAATTTATAAAAAAAAAAATTGAATAAAAATATTATTGCTCCTCTCAATTTCGCGAGAAACCCTCCCGCTATCGGCTATTGAGAATTTGAGACCCTCCCATTCTCACTGTATTCTCTCCCGTTCTCTTCACTGAGCCTTCTCTCCATTCTCTCCCTCACTCCCGTAACTCTCCCTCACTGTATTCTCTCCCATTCTCTTTATTGGACCTTCACTCGCTCCCGTAACTCTCCCCATTCTCTCCCTCACTCTCGGAGCTCTCTCTAACTGCCATAACTCTTCACTCCCATAACCCAACGACTGAGCCTCGTGAGTCTTGAGAGAGATAGAGAAACTCCCATAAACCATATTTAGTCTCACTCTTGAAACCCCTACCGATCGACATTCACCACACCCTCTCCACAACTGAGCCCCCGTGAAGCCTCTCCTCCTCGACGACAGCTACAAAACGCTCGATGACAACTTGATTGTTAATTTCTGTGGTTTATCTCTTCCCCTAACTCTCGCATAATTTCTGGCAACCGTTTGCTCTTATTATTGTGATTTGTAAAAATTTTCTCAAGCATGGTTATTGTTGTGATTTGGAAATTTTTCTTGATTATTTTCTTACTATTGAGCGTGGTTATTGTTTTATTTGTGATTTGATGGAGATTTCTTGATTAATCTCCTACTGTTGAGCATGGTTATTATTGATTTTTTTGTTTGAGAAAATAGTAAGAGGGGAAGAACAGGGACTTCTTGATTTTCTTGATTTTTTGTTTGAACATGGTAGTTGACGTTGTAGCCATTACCTTTGCCATAGAAGTCTTGTTGTTCCTCCCAAAATAACTAGAGTGAAAATCTGAGTACTGCTAGGGAACCAAGAATTAAATTCATACAAAAAAATGAAAAAAAGAGGGAGAGGTTAGAAATTCTATTTTATGTATCCTGTATGTGTATATGCTTTAACAGTTTTGGTTTTTCTTTTCCTGTGTTATTCCTTATGGGTTATTTTGGAGTTTGGGAGATAACTCTTAGTTTTTGTTATAAAATGGTTGGCGTGGACAAGAGTTATGCATGTTCATTATCCTTTTGCGAGCCACTGATTACTTAAATGTTCTTGAGCTACCTATTTTTCATTAGGCTGAAAAGAAGGAAACCACAACTAGGAAAGTGAGCCGGATGCTTAAGATTAAGATTAAAAAAATACAATAAATATGCAAGCTTAGCCAATAAAATATAGAAAAGACAGCTTCTCATTTTCGATTAAGTTGCGCTTTTTCCATCATGCCTTGAGTTGGGAAAGTTTTTGGGGGTCTTGAGATGATCTTAATGCCATTGGCAGCACTATATGAGATGCTTATACTTTCAGTTTGAGGCTGCAATATGTTTGAGATCATGCTTAAATTAAGTTTCACGTTGGAGCATAACAATTAGAATTTCTGCTTTGACTTGCTTGTATTTCCCACCTTTGCCTGGAGAGCATCACTTAAGTCTCAAAATTCCTTAGGTTGTTTGAGGGATAGAATTCTCCTTTAGTTTCAGAATTCTCTTATATGTATAGGAACCTTACATGTGCCCACACCTTGATATGTGATTGATTCTACTTATGTGCCTGCACCTTTATATGTGCCAATTCACCTTGATATGTGCCTGCACATGATTTGTGTAATCTAACATGCTAAAACAACATTTGTTGCAAAGTGTGATGCACACTGTCTAGTTGTTTTCAGAACATATTGTCTGTAGTTGAAGAATTAATGATGTCGGGAAATCAGCACTGCTAAAGACTGCAATTCTTGTTTTGTTTGTAAAAAAAATGAGATATAATATTCTGGGTTTCTTTTGTTGGTCATCTTGGGTAATGTGTAATGTTTTGGCTCATTATCTCATCAGTTTTGTAAATAGTTTTGTATAAATTCAAACCTGAAATAAGACAATAAATCAACTCTTTGGTTTGCTTCTATTGTCAAGGACAGAGAGTTGCAAAGTTTCTTTGCCAAGGGGTGTGTGCTTCTTCACATTTTCGTTGTTGTTCTGAGGCAGGTTATTAGGGATATTGCATTGGAACTTTCATGGGTTCTTTTTCGTGTATACTCATGTAGGGAGAAGTATGATTAGATTTTCCAAAACCACAGTTTGCATTTTTTTCTGCTCATAATTTGCAAGAACGGCAATTTGCATTTTTCTGCTCACAGTTTGCATTAATTATGGGATTAATATTGCAGAATTTATATATGTGGCTATAAGCAAATTAATAGTTAGAAAACTATTAAAGCCTGTCTCATTTAGTTTATGTTGTTTATCTGATTAAAGTCTGCATACTTTCTGGTTGTGCCAACATTTATGGATGGTTGTGTTTTTGTAGGTATTACTCAGAACACCCCTTGTGGCTGGTCGACATTACTGAAACTCTTTGAAAACTGTGTTTTTCTGCTGCTATTATGTGTTGTTGGAATTGTAGATTTTATGTTGGTGGATGTTTTTTGTAACTTGGTAAGATAGATCTTGTAATCTGTGTGTATTGTATGTATTGGGTTGTAATCTGGAGATTTTATGTTGGTGGATGTTTTTGTATTTTGCATAAAAGATGTGTGTATTGTACGTATTGGGTTGTAATCTGGAGATTTCCTTTTGTGCTGTTGTTATGTGTTGTTGACATGAACACAAGTATGTTCCTAGACATGGTAATTTCTTGTGGGAAGTGCTGATTTGTATAGGTGTTTTTTGTAACTAGTATGTTATGCTGTAATTGATAGATGAAAGTTTGGGAAGAAATTTTGGTAAAAGAATATAATTTGATAGAAAATGTAGATATTTGATTAGTAATTAAGAAATTTATATAGAATTTTAAATGAGTTTAATCAAATATTTTTAGTTGTTAGTATTGAATGACCTTTGAAAATATGATTTTTTAATATAAATTTAATTAGAACTACAAAATTATTATTGACATTTAATTGGTAGAACTACAAAATGTGATAAAAATAAATTAAATAAAAAAACTATTAAATTAATAATATTTTCTTATTATATAGAGAGTAAATTAATAATTCAATGTGTGGATTAAATTTAAATGGAATAGGCAAATACAAACTTATGTGATATTAGCTAAAATTTGAATANATCAAAATGTGCAGAAGAAAATGATCACTTTTATTAAACAAAAAATGTGTTTATTTTCTAAATTGGCATGAAACGCAATAAAGACTCAAATTGTACGAATCCTAGGTAACCTTGAGAAGCTAAAAGTTGAACACAAGAAAAGGTGGCATGGCCCAATCCATAATGCCATAAACGAGAGGAAGTGGTAAGAGTAGTAAAATTTGTAGAATCATGGAAACGAATCTGCAAATAATAGAGCTCGGACTGACGTCTAATGATCTTACGGTCCGTCCCAAAGAGCTAGCCTATCTAAAGATCTTGTACATCAATACCATAATTAGAAAATGTTAGCTTAAAACCTAACTCACAAAGGCGATATATCCTATTCCTCAAAGAAATATAGGAAATTATCTTTTCATTTGCTTTTATATTTTGCATCGTAACTTTTTGTTTTTGGGGTATATGTTGAGAACCCCATCCCCTCTTACCATATTGTTAATTTTAATTAATTTTAACTTATTTAGAAAAAGAGAGAGACAAATGAAATAATAAAAGAGAGAGCAAGTTTGAGAAATAACCAATTAAAAACATAAACGATAGTCTTCTTTAATCATACTGATCCAACTGAGCAGTTGTCGTGTAACTCTATTTCAAAAATAATCTTTCATATTGAATAATCCAATACATGTAGAGAATTAAAGAGTACCACTCCTACTGATCAAATATTTATCATCTTAGTATATAATCATATTTGTTAGTAATTTAAATTCGAAAGTAATGAGTGACATTTAAAGAAACTTTGTTGGGTAATTCTTAAAAGAAAAATGATATTCAACGTCTTTTTAAATTTTAACTATCATTCTTTTGTCATCTTCTAAAACAATATTAAATGATGAATAATGCTAGATACAGTTTTAGGGTGTGCAAGTCCTGCATACTCTATTTGAAAAAAAGTAGGGTCCACATTAAAAAATAATATTTTATGTGAGACCAAAATTTATCTACTTTTTTCAAAAAAAGTGGGTGAAACTTGTATGTTCTAGAACTACAAATATCATTTTTCTTAAATGATTGGCAAATAAGTAAACAGGGTAATGATATGCATTCAAATTTCAACTCCTTTTACAACTACATGAAGGGAAAATATGTAAAATCTGAAATTCAAATAAAGGATTTCAATAATTTTTATATGGTGATACTTCCATATTTGAAAGTGTGATTTTAAAACGAAAAGTGTTATTCATCATCTTTTCATAATTTCGTGATATAATATCAAAATAATTGGCAAATAAGTAAAAAAATTACAGATACACACATACAATATTAAACTATTTTTACAACTCTCTTTTAAATGATAAGAGACTGGCCTATTTGGATAGTAAGATTTGATAAGATGAATTGAGATGAGTTATAAATAATAATTAAATTATTAGTCAAAATTAGATGAGATGAAATGAGATAGCTTTATCTCACCTCTGTATCTAAACGGCCCATATTATCTCCTTCAACGGAGCCCATACATTTGCAGAGAAAAGTGATGTACTCTGTTTGGGCCTAAACCATACATTAAGCATGAGGCCCATAAAGAATACAAAAGTCCAGTTGGATAACAAAGCGCACAGGACCCACTCTCTGAGTGCCAAACCTCTGTCCTCTTCTTGTTCTGTATGCTCTTCCCTCCTCTCGAAAGCTCTAAACCTCCCTGAGCTCTAAGAACATGAAGTCATCGACAATTGGCCACTTTCCCTGAAAGGTTAGAATCAGAGGGTTAAATACCCACTATGTCCTTCTCTTCTGTCCCTGCTCGACTCACCCTACTTGCCCTTCTTTCTGCCTCCACATTCTATTGCTTCTACAAGTCTCGCCGCCTCAGACAACTCAAATTCTCCTTAAACCCTACCCCTAACACTAACCCTAATCTCTCTCATTCCAAAGCCAAGATCTTCTTTGTTTCACAAACTGGTACCTCGGAAGCCCTAGCTCGCCGTCTCTTCGATCTTTTATCGTCGAAGAACTTGTCGTTCGACCTTGTCGATCCCAAGGACTACGAGCCTGAGGACCTCCCGAAAGAATCACTAGTTTTAATCATCGCTTCCACCTGGGAAGATGGAAAGCCCCCTCCAAATGCCAAGTTCTTCTCAAGTTGGCTCTCCGAGAGCGCAGAGGACTTTAGGGTCGGGTCTCTGTTGCTGTCTCGGTGTAAATTCGCGGTCTTCGGCGTGGGAAGCGGTGCTTACGGCGCGACATTCAATGCGGTTGCGAGGGACTATTCGAAACAGATGAGAGCGTTGGGTGCCAACGAGATTTTGCCAATCTGGGAAGGGGATGTGGATAACGGTGATTTTGATGAGGTATTTGAGGCCTGGAGTGCTAAGGTGGTTGGGCTTTTGAAGGTTGGCATCTTAGATAATGGTGCAGTTTTGCGTTCTGAGACTGGGGCCTTAGCTGGTGGGGTGAGTGATGCTGAGAGTTTTGGTAGCTCGGATGAGGATGAGGATCGGGAAGGCAGCGCGGAGATTGTTGATCTGGAGGACATTGCGGGCAAAGGGCCATCAAGGAAGTCGGCGGTAATGGCTAAAACTAAAAGTAACGGGAAATTGAATGGGAAAAAGGAGATGGTGACTCCGGTGATTAGGGCGAGCTTAGAGAAGCAGGTGCGCTCGTTTATTTACAGTTTTCTCTATCTGTCTTCTTGTCCCTGAAATTAGGAAAAATGAGCTCTTTTGAACTTTTATGATTTTGGATGGGCCTCTCATTTTTCGTGGAACATTTTTATTGCCTACACCCTTCCTGGTTATGTATTGGGATTTCAAATGCGTCTTTTTTTTTTTCATAAGTAATTTCAAATGCGTCTTTTATTGCTTCATGTCCCCCAACTTGAAAGTTGTGGAGATGGAGATTTCTCAAAATTATCTGTCGAAGCTATGTGAAACACCGTGCACTAAGGGTGTGATATCCCATATTGATGGATGAGTGTAGGTGGTGCCTGGGATCCCACAGTGCTTGGGAGGGAGAGTTCTTACTCTTTATAATGGTTCAAACGGCACTCTAATTGTACCATTGATTAGTTCCTTTTGGAGTATAGGCCCAAATGTAGTTTAGGCCTTCCCTTGAGGTGTTACAAAGGGTATCAAAACCAATTTCAACTAGAAATATGGACTTGAGCCGTGCCACCTACAATAGACTGGCCTGACGAGGATGTTGGCAATTTAAAGTGGAGATTATGATACCCCATATTGATTGATGAGTGTATATGGTGTATAGGATCCTACATTGCTTGGTAGGAAAAAGTTCTTACTTTTTATAATGGTTCAACGGGGCTCCAAGTGTACTATTGACAAGTATTTTTGGAATATAGACCCAGATGTGACTTGGGACTTACTTTGAAACATTTTTTTTTTTGTAAGTACATTACTTTGGAACATTACAAAGGGTCTTTTTTGTTTCACAATTTTTTTTAGCATTTAAGACTATATCTGTGACTGTAAATATGTTATTTTGTAGTCCCATGAAGCCCAATGAGATGTTCATTTGTCTTGGAACCTCTAGCTAATCTGATTATTAACTAGAGCTAATGGAGATGTTTAGGTTGTAATTAATACTCTGTGTAGAATTTCTGGACATTTCATGAACTTTTTTTCCCTGGATAAAGGCATCAGAGATGTTTTTTGTTGGATATTGATTGCCTTTTTATGTTAGAGCCTTTTATTATATGTTTTTTTATAAGTTATTCATGGATATTCATTGCCTTTTTTGTATGTTTTTAGATCAGTTCTCAACCCTTTTTAAAATACAAATGCAAAATCATTATGAATTTCTGGACATTTCATGAACTTTTTCCCTGGATAAAGGCATCAGAGATGTTTTTTGTAGATATTCATTGCCTTTTTATGTTAGAGCCTATTATTATATGTTTTCGTTTTTATAAGATATTCCTGGATATTCATTGCCTTTTTTGTATGTTTTTAGATCAGTTCTCAACCCTTTTTAAAAGACAAATGCAAAATCATTATGTGCTTTTACCTGAAGTTGAGTGGCAAAGCTATTCTTCTTCCATGTAGTTTCTCTCTAGGTCAATTAGTTTATTGGCTTAAGTTCAAATATGGATGAATAATAGCTCAGCGCTCCAGCTCGTGCACTGAAGCAGGTTGAGTTTTACAAGTACCTGTGTCAATAGTTTTGACAGTACTAGTAGTCAAATTTTGTCCGTGATTGAAGAGAGCTGCAAAGTGTGTGGAATTGTGAAGCAACTCCTTTAGGGATAGAGAGCCTGCAATTGGAGGTTACATGGCTGTCATGTGGCAGGTTATATCATTTTGTTATAAGTTGATGTTATGGGTCTAAACGTAATGCTACAGTTAAATTGTTGTATACTTGTAGCTCCCAGTGAATTAGATATCTTTATGGCGTGATAATTTTTTGTTAAATGATACATTGGCGGGGAGGTGTCCCTCTCCCAATCATAAGAATGATCTTAGTAGCCTCACATCTCTGCTAGTTCAGCTTTATCGGTTGCTGTCTCTCTCTCTCTCTCTCTCTCTCTCTCTCTCTCTCTCTCTCTCTCTCTCTCTCTCATATGATGCAATTTCCTGTTTTATTGGCTCTGAATGACTCTAAATTTGCAGGGATATAAAATTATTGGTTCACATAGCGGTGTGAAAATTTGTAGATGGACCAAATCACAGCTTAGAGGCCGGGGAGGTTGCTACAAGCACTCTTTTTATGGAATTGAGAGTCATAGGTAATTAGAAATCTATTTTATTTCATCTTTAATTAAAACTTGTTTTCATTTGTATTTGTATTTCAAAATGATATGGTCAGTTCCAAAAAAACTTTCATCAGATCATTAAAATTCAAATAAAAACTGATGACTAATCACTAAAGATTATGTACTTCTCTATGTTCATATAGATGAAGTTCTCCTCATATATACATCCTGTGTACTTAGGCTTTGCCTTCTCTTATGAATAAAACTTCTTGATTGCCTATCAAAAGAGATGAGGTCCTCCATTCTGCATTCTTTCCCACCCCTTCTTTAAGATGGTCTGCTTTTTATTCATGCCTATGATCTTATAGTGCCTCAGGTAGCTCATTAAATTTTTCAAAAATTTGGTTTCCACAGGTGCATGGAGGCAACCCCTAGTTTGGCTTGTGCCAATAAATGTGTTTTCTGTTGGAGACATCACACAAATCCTGTTGGAAAGAGTTGGCAGTGGAAGATGGATGATCCGCTAGAGATTGTGAATACTGCCATAGACCTGCATACAAATATGATTAAGCAAATGAAAGGAGTACCTGGTAATTATTTTGTTTCTGTAACTGATCAAAAAAATTATTTTGCTTCTGTACTAGTTGATAATCCTTTTGGGGGTAATAAACCTGCTTACAGTAGATTTTATCAACTCGAACAAGTTCTGGGTTCACTAAGTTGCTTGCCTGGATTGTGCAGTTACCTTAGTAATCAGATGTCAAAAAAAGAAGTAATCAGGTGTCAAAAGTTATGTAGCTACCATTTGTTTTTAAAGAAAAATAATTGTGGCAATCATATATGATCCTGCATGTAGTTGTGAGTTCTACAAAACAGTCAGACTTCATCACATGACTGACCTCGAATTAGTTTTGTAGAGGGAGACTCAGATTTATGCTTAGGTATTTTTTTTTTGGGACAACGGAGGAGATTCGTAGGGCTTCTTTAGAGGTTGAACCATGGTATTAACATTAGGTGGGCCTAGAGATATGTAAATCTTCCGGTCTGCCCTGGTATCATCTGATATTTATTGGTGATCGTTATATTGGCATAGAAATGGTAGCTTCAATTTTAAGTAACAAATAGCCTATGCTTTTTATTTTTGTGTGGTACTCGTGTTTGTGCAAGTCCTACTTCAGTTTTTATGCATATCCATGTCTATGTTTTATGTGTGTTTTAAGAAAAAATCTATGTTGAAAGAATAGTAGATATGGTCCCTTATACAATTTAGGAAGATTAGTGATTATTAATTCCTTACCTGAAGATGCAGGTCATCTGTAGAGCAGTCCTTTACCGTAGAATTTTTGCATTCATCATAATGGATTTGTTGGGAGCATATGAGTCTGCAACTTGAAGCAATGTTTTTTTATATTGTGGTTTATTAAACTCCTTGCCGAGGGCCTGTGCATCCATGGGATTAATCGGGACTTTGTTCTTGGATACATGGTGCCAATTAAAAAAAAGTGGTTTTTTATATTTATACATAGTAAACTTGTAGTTGACCCAAGAATCTGTTCATGAAGGTGTTAAATTGGAGCGATTAATGGAGGGTCTCGCACCTAGGCATTGTGCCTTATCTCTTGTTGGTGAACCGATTATGTATCCAGAGATCAATTTATTAGTGGATGAGCTGCACCGGCGGCGGATATCTACTTTTCTAGTCACAAACGCACAGTTTCCTGAAAAGATTGAAGCGCTAAAGCCTGTTACCCAGGTATGCATCCAACTTAATTCGATATTTTAAAGAATCTAGCATCAGAAGATCTTCGCAGGTTTTGTACTTAATTGCGAACATATTTGGCTCAACTTCTTGACATGTGCAGTTATACGTGAGTGTAGACGCTGGAACAAAGGAGAGCTTGAAGGCAATTGATAGGCCACTCTTTGGAGACTTTTGGGAGCGATTCATTGTATGCAAATTTTCTCAGTATTCATGATTATTTAGCCGAAACTGTTTGGCACTAATTCTTTTCAAAACAAGTATTGATTTTCTCAAGGAGAGAGGCAAGTGAAGAATTGAGAAAATCTTTTTAACTGGACAAGGAGTGGAGTAATAAGAGAGGTTATAAAGGAGAAAGTATGAGGCATGCAAAAATAACTCCAAACCGTGATGAATCCCAAGGGTTTTGAAGATTAAACTATTAAAAAAATATTTTGAACATTTTTTTCCTTAGATTTTAGGATTTTTAAATTGTAAAAATAAAATGTGAAGAAGAAAAAATTAGAACCGTAGTATTATATGAATATGATAATAATTTTTTTTTGTTACTATACGCAGTGACTTGAATTTTTGGACTTGTTAATTAAAAAATTCTTGAATTTGGGTGTTTGTAAATCTTGTAAACTGACTCTTAAGATTCATTTTATTTTTTGTACGTGTATAACTGAGTTTGATGTTTTTATTTCTTTGTGCACTTGGTAATTATATTAGCTTTGACATTGTTGTTTGAGTTATTCATGGTATTAATAATTTTTGTTCATTGAATAAATATTGAGTTTAATTGGTATAATTGATTTTTTTCTTAGATCTGAAACTAAAAACTTAAGGTTAACCATTTTTATAGGTGTTTCGAGTTATATGATAATTTCTTGGCATACACAATATCATAGGAAATATGTTTTCATTTTTACAGTTTAACTTCAACATTCAATCCTTTTTGATAGGTTAACCAAAGATTTAACTTGAACATTCATTGTGTGCAGTCCCTGGGCCACACCACTATTGCAGTACCATGCCATGCCAGTTGTTTAATTTGTGTGAAATTTTTTTAATTCAGCCCCCAGTTCTTAAAATTGAAAAAGAACCTGTATCCCCATTCCAAGCCAGAATCCCTACACTTTCCCCATCCTCTTCCCTCATCTCGTCACCCATTGTCCAGCATGAGAAAGTCAAAATTAAAAACATACTCCTGCCAAGCTTCAAGCTTCTCTGTTCTCTTCTCTGTGGTGGGCATATTCATTATTCAAGCTTTTGGGTTCGTTCTCATGTGAGGTGTGAGTTTCTGGGTCTGTTATGCGGTGGACGTGTTTTTGGTTTTCGATTTTGTGGTTTCAATTTGGCGAAATGAGTGTTCTATCAAAGCAGATCTATGTCAAGCCTAAAGAGAAGTGAGAAAGACAGAGCACCCCAGCAAAACTTCTCTTTAAGCCATACCGTCTGATTCTTAATTCTCTTTGCTGCTTTTGTGTTCTTTAACATTGAAATCTCTCCAATGTTTTTATTTATGTCATTTATAGTATCACCGTCGTTTCTTGTCCGCATTTCATACACTATGGTCTCTTCCTTTTATACCCCTTTCACAACTCAATCTCAACTCTTAACTAGTTTGGTGTTGAAGAAGTGAGGCAATGTTGAGGAAGTAAAAAAAGGGAGTGAAAGATGTTAGTTTGGTGTTGAGAAAGTGAAGAAAATGGTGGATTATGGTTGGTGAATCTGAAAAAATGTTGCTTCATGCTGGGATTGAGACGATAACTGTGTTCGTCTTTATTTCTTGTTTTATTTTTTCAAAATAATGCTTACAACAGTGCTCTCCCTGTAAGCTTGTGCCCTGGGCTTGCAAGCCAGGGGCCTAAATGTGGTGGGACTCCAAATTAAACTCCTGGCTTTATCCCTGATCCCAAAGTGGTATACATGCTGGGGATGAAATTATTTCCCTCTTAACCAGAAAGGAAAGTGTTATTTCCCTTCAAACACTCCACTGTAATTGTAGCCTAACAATCTGCAAGCTGGCTGGATGACCTCTTTGCACATTGCATTCCGAAGGTCACATTTTAAGGGGCTGTATAAATCCAAATCAACGGTTCCTTAACTCATTCATAAATTTGCTATTGTTTGTCACTGAGAAGGGAAAAAAATTGTTTCTAATCTTCTTTCTTCTTTTTTTTTTTTCTTTTTTTTTTTAAATAGGTTTTCTTCCTTAATTAAATGAATTCTGTTTCAAGGACTACCTTTGATGGACCTTTTTTTGTTTACTTAGAGAGTAATGAAATTGATGCCATTCTTCATTGAAATCCTCTGGGAATGATGAACCATTAGTAAAGAAAGATCCTATATAAAAAAGGATGGCATGCCGTACTTGGTATGATGCCAAAGAGGTCTAGATGCGTCTCTCCATCAAAATTAGCAGTAAGCATTTAATTGTGGCTAATTGTAAAGCTGATATATGTTTGTTTTGTTTCTAGCTCTACTTCTTTGAGGACTATCTGTGCTCTTAGGTAGAAGTGGGTTATAAATTAGATTGCCGCAGAGAAGTTGGCTCAAAAGGCTGAATGTAATAAGGCTTTTCTTTAATAGTTTGTTCAAATAAGTTACATTCATATGGCTCTTAAAGATGTCTACATCTCTGGAATCCATCTAATAATTGGTCCTTTTCTGTCTATGTAATGAGCAAAGCAATAATATAATATGTAGTGGTTCAACACCACTCCGTCTTAGTTTCTTTGATCATTTAACTTGACAGGACTTTAGTGACTTTGACGTTACTTATTTGCATCCTTTTGCAAATCTTTTGGCAGGATTCCTTAAAAGCTCTCAAGGAGAAACAACAGCGAACTGTATACCGGCTCACTCTGGTGAAAGGCTGGAATATCGAAGATATAGATGCTTATTCTAATCTCTTTAGTATTGGAAAACCTGATTTCGTTGAAATAAAAGGCGTTACATATTGTGGATCGTGAGTTCTCCCCTTCTTTTCCTCTGGTCTCGAAAAGTTTTATTGAGCTGCATAATCATTTGTGATGTATCTACAGGTCTGCTACATCAAAGTTGACAATGGAAAATGTCCCATGGCATTCTGATGTGAAAGCTTTTTCTGAAGCCTTAGCTCTAAGAAGCCAAGGGGAGTATGAGGTTGCATGTGAACATGTCCACTCCTGCTGTGTCCTCCTGGCAAACACTGAGAAGTTTAAGGTCAATGGCAAGTGGTTCACGTGGATAGATTATGAAAAGTTCCATGAGTTGGTCAGCAACCGAACTTTTTGCTCTTCTGGAATACCTTTAGATTGATATTTTTTTAGTTATGTTTTTTTATTATCATTGAAAATGCAGGTGGCTTCTGGAAAACCTTTTGACAGCATGGATTACATGGCTGCCACACCATCCTGGGCTGTCTATGGAGCAGAGGAAGGTGGATTTGATCCGGATCAGTCTCGGTATAAGAAGGAGCGACATCACAAATCGGGCCGCTGACTGACCAGGTTACATACACAAACTAGTATTGAGTTGACAGAATTTTGTTCTCCAAATATATCAATCAATAGGTTATATTTTGGTGCACTCCATTGCTAATTGGCTATGGATAAGATCCCAAAATCCAGATTAGTAGGATATTTTGTTGCCGTTGAATTATATTTTCTGTTTCTCCCGTTTCCATATATTTCTTAAGAACAAAACTTAATTTTGTAGTGCATAGCTTTTTGTCAAGGTTTTATTTTACAATTGCTTTGTTAGAGAAGCTAGACACTTCAGTGCTCCATCTGTATCTGAATTTAATTTAAATAAATTCAGGGAAAATATTATAGTTTATTTTAGCTGATTTATCATGGGATTGTGTGATTTATTTCCCCACGTTGATTCCGATGTGTTCTCTCCTATATGCATGTGATGCACTTCCCTTTGAGTGGGAAAGAATCGGGCTCTCTTGTTTTTCTCTAAGAAAATTGACTGTTAAATCACATTTGATGGGTATTGGTTCAATGACACAATTGTTACACCAAGGACGGGCCCTTTACTCCCAAAATAAAGAATGTGGGCACTATTTTTCTGTGGGTTTCCTTTTAACTATTTTTTTTATATGTTGGGTGCTGCTTCTTTGAACCAAGGATTGTGCCTTGGCTGCCATTGTATTAGTGTTGCAACGGTTATATTTGCAGTAGGAATGAGACTGTAACGTTCTATCTACAGTAACTTTTGTGCACAAGCAAGTTAAAAAAGTTGTTTCTGTTGATTTTGAAACCTTATTTATGGGCTCATCTATACGATTTCAGATTTTGAGGAAATAGACCCCATCTCTTATCTGGATGATATAATGGGGCTGATCAACCCAATCATATTTTAGGTAGCAATATTTTCATTCTTGGAAAGAGCTTTGAGAAGAGCTTTTGCATTTTGTGGTGTTTAGTGACTTTTATATGTCTTTTGGGTTGTTTTTTATGGCCGTTTAAAAATAAATTTGAAAATTATTTTTATTTTTTGTAAGTTTCGAATAAATAATTAAAAAAAAAAAAAGGCCAAGGATTTGTACCCTGTGATGGAACAAAGTAGAGATGCCAGTGTTGAGACCTCTAGGCTCTAGCCATTGCTTCTGAGTCTCTTGACTGTATTGATCCCTATTTTGGGATCCTCTTAACCGAAGATGTTTTAAAGTATTTCATTAAGTAGATTTGCCTTTCTTTAGTCTCAAGGTTGAGAAGTAGGAGAACCAGGCCAAATTTTTGGCACAGTTTTCCCATTTATATATCTTTTTTAACTTCTTATCTATTGTCTTAAGGTGTTTGTTGAGTCTACTATAATTTATTGGGGCCACAAGGATGGGGTAACTTATCTTATTGGACTTGGAGGCACAAGAAATTAAACGAAACTTTGAACAAACGTTAAAAGATAATATTTGAACAAACATTTATTTTTCTCTGTAATAATTGAACCAACTTTTATTAAATATTTCTTCTTAATAGTTTCTTCTGCTGAAATTTCCCCTCTATTCTTTGGGCATTCCAGCTTCTTAATTGCTTGCTCCCGTATTTTTGAAGAGGAATGAAGGGTGGGTGGAAAACTCAGTAAGATCTATACCTATTTTCAAAGTTTCAACCGTGAAAAACCCTCTCCCCTCTCTCTGTGCAGCCCACCACTGGCCTTCAACAAAGAACACCATCAGGGCAAAAGAGAGGAGTTCCGGCTCCTCTCCTTCTACACCAACACCCTTTGCTTCTAGCCAACCCCGATTTCCTAGGCTCTTTTTTTTTTTTTTTTTATAGTAAGATGATCGACTACCAATTGCTGAGTTGTCACATGGACCTCTCCGTCAGGGTTCTGAGGACACAAGCCGCGATGAGCATGTGATCCACACACGTACAGACTCCAGCATGTGTAGATCTCATGCGCCATCACTTCTCCTTAAAATGCCACGAACCACCACCCATGCGCCATCACTTCTAACTAAGCCTTCACTGCACCTTGCCTACCATGTGTGGCACACATGCTGGCGACAAAATAAATCGCCCCTACTTGTCCTCTTCCATATTAATCACTCAGAGCCACTTGCTCCTCCATACAAGTCCAATCTTATTTGGGCATTAGATTTAGGTTATCCATTGTTATGTTTTTGTTTTATCATTTTTTTTTTTTTTTGGGTTGGTACATGGAAACTGGATCTATTAAGATCGTCAAAATGTCCAACTTCCTCTTCACTTGCTAAGAGTATGTACGTGCTCTCTTTCGTCAAGAAGTAGCTTTTGTCCACCTACCTTATCCGAGAAGGCGTTGGATGTGAATTTGAGATCTTCAACTATTGTCTTGACACAGTTTTAGATTAGTTCTCACCCTCCTGTTGCGATAACCTCTCGTAATGGATGATTCAAAGAAACCCATTGATTGGATTGCTGCAACAATTATCATTATTATGACCAACTACGGGACCAAACCATCATTTGGTACCATTTCCCTTTTTTTTTTTTTTTTTTCTTGTACTGTGCATATAATTTTTTGCGATGATTGTCAATGAACCCGCCCCTCTTGATGTTATCTTATTTGCCCATAAAAAGGTAAGAACAATACCTAATTATTTACAAAATGACACGTTTAAAAATAACATTTAGGACAGTATAAAGTTTTCTTGTATGCAAAAAAAAAAACTAAGAACATCCTTGAATTTATATGTAAATGAAAAGAACATGATTGATTAATAATGAACAAATACTAAAATCTAAAAACATTTCTTCGGTTTTGGAAAATGAATAATGCTACTTTGACACCTTATTTTGACACCTCAAGTATTTTAATTTTTTTTTAATTTTTTCTTTACTTAATAGTTAAGAAAGTAACTATTAGTGTATTGATATATTTTTATATTTTTTTAAAATTTTTTAAAATGATAAAAAAATATGAATAAAAAAATTGAAAAGCTGATTTTGGCCTAGCGGTAACTTGCATCGAGCAGATATGAGCGGCAGAGTAGCACCGCTCTTGAAAAATATATTCTTTTATATGATTTCTCTGAATTTTCCCAATATACTTGAAACTTTTCTCATCCTTAACTTGTTAAAATCGATTTTCCACCGATTCAAATTGAATCGTTTTCTTAAGCCATGCTTGGCACGTCAATCCGAGGAGGAATGGTGGCTGCAAATGATGATTTCCCACGCCATGTGGCTCCCCATAGCAAGGGTTCTCTCCACTCAAGAACAAGGGCAATGTCTCCCAAGTCTAACCGGGAAACAAAGATCAATCAAAGAGGAAGTAATGAAACCTGAGCAAAATAGAACAAAGGAGAGGCACAATACAAGTAGAAAAAATAGTGTTGTCATTCCTTACTATCCTGAGTGGTGTTTGAAGACCGTCCACAGCCTGTGGAAGACTATATTGTATAGGTAGGAAACGTTCACATGCCAACAGGGGCCAAAAAACAACAAAGAAATTCTAAGGGGCAGAAATTTAGGTAAAACAAACATACCCTTGATGATCAGCATTTAGCCCGACTTTTCCCCCTTTCCCCTCTAAAGTCTCACCAAAGGAAAATGAATTCTGATGGGCAGATTTATGAGGATTGTGCATATATGCTTAAAAGGCCAAATTGTTTTTTGGAAAACTCTATTTGCATGGTGGTGTGAATAACACATCTAACAAAATGCTTACATGACATGATTTGATTTGAAAGATAAATTTCAAAAATTAAATAAACAAATTCAATATTGCAATGTAAGTGATGTCAGTGGTGCATTCTATGCACCGGCTTACAAATAGAAGAACTCAAATTTTTTTACAAATCATACACTCTTCCCGTGCATGTATAACTAATCTTCACCCAATTAGAACCATTAAACTAAGCCCATATTTTAATATAAAAAAAAAAAAAAAACTTTGTAAAAAGGAGGGGCATCACACTTTAAACCTGACGCTACCAATTTTAATCTGTTCATCTTTGCTACGTTTCTTCTTTTATTTTTTAAAAAATAAAAGAGTAGTGATACATATATAACTTTTTTTTACAATTATTTATACAATTATGTTTTAAAATAAAGATATTTATGTAAAGTAATGTTACTTTAATAAATTATTTTATAAAAATATTCCTTGTTTAAAACATAATTATATAAAAAGTTGTAAAAAATGTTTATGACTATCATTTTCCTAAATTTATTACATTAGACACTTGGGCCCTCTCCTCACGCGCCCAACAATGCGGTGCATGCCAGATGCCACATGGATGTCCAAAATAAATTCAATCCCTGATACTACCACCACCACTCAATAGTCATTAGTTGGCTGAGACGGTGGTGGTTATGAGCAGCACAGTCCACATACAGATCTCTTTCTTAATTTTTATCATCTTAATGTACGATACATTTTGCCGTTTAAATATATCAAATTATTATATATCATTGATATAAAAATATTCACAAAAATAATTTATAAATTAACATATTTTTATATAATATATTAAATCTATTTTACATGCCGCTTATCACTCCTATTAAGATAAAGAATATATTTTAAAAAAAAAGAAAAAAAAGAAAAAGAATAAATTGCTTGCGTATATATATAAATTATAAAATGACCCTGTTAATGCATTGCCGATAGCTCAGAGCTGGCGCTGGCACTAGAGCTGTAACAAGCTCTTGTGCAAAAAGTCAAATTCATTTCCGCTTTCATCTTCAGCCATCTCCACCCCCCTCCACCATTGGGCTGCTATCTGTAAACTGATTGAGGAAGGAAGCTTAGGTCTCCGTAATTTCTCCGAAGTGCAGCGATCCATACATATGAAGTTCGCATGGCATCTTCTGTCCTTAGATAATCTGTGGACACAGTTCTTCCGGGCAAAGTATGTGAAAGATGGTAACCTTGTTTTGGCAGTTTCACGGACAAGTGGTTTGAGATTTTGGAGATCTGTTTTGCAAGTTTTTCCAGAGGCTTATGATCATACAAAGGTATAGGTCAAGGAAGGTAAAATCTGATTTTGGCATGACAGATGGCTCTCGAGTGGGCCTCTAAGTGGCTATGTTCAAAATATTGCCAATCACAAGCTTCGAGTCTGAGACTTCTGGGTTGGTAATGCATGGGACGAGTCGGCTCTAGTGGATTTAATTGGGGATACTAGAGCTATGGAGGTGATGCAGTCTGTGGTGGCAGGTAAGGAGGGTTCGGATGTTTATGTCTGGGAACCAACTCGGGATGGCAAGTTTTCCACTGCCTCAACATGGGATCTTATTCGGGTTTGGTGTGAGGAAGGTTTTCCATGGAAAGACTGGTTCTGGCATAAGCTCTTGGCACAAAGAGTGGCCGTTTGTGCGTGGAAGGCTTGGTTTAGATGCCTCCCAGTTGATGATCGCATATGTGACATGGGAATAGCTCTTGCATCTCATTGTGACTGCTACACAATCGGAAACTTGGAAACTATGGATCATGTTTTATGCTCTGGTGATATTGCTAAGGCAGTGTGGAGAAGAGCATCAGTGGAATTAGGTGTTCGTTGCATGGAGTTTTTAACATGGCATTCGCGTATGTCATCATGGTTCAGTTGTGCTAAGCGTTCCTCACAGTGTGGTACTCTCATAGGCTTAATTCCGTGTCTAATAACCTAGAGATTGTGGGATCGTTGTTGTAAGGCACGTATGGAATCAATTTATGAGTCGACAAAGTCTGTTTGGCTTGCAATCAGGTTCTGGCTTGGGCAAATTTATGAGAAGATAGTTAAATGCAGCAGGCTATCACCAAATGATGGTGATATTCTAAGAGCTATTAATTTGCCAATAGCACATGTCCATACTAGACGGCCTAGTACAGTGAGATGGTGTAAATCGAGGAAAGGATGGGTGAAGTTAAATGTAGATGAAAGTTGCAGAGGAAATCCGGGAACTTGCGGAAGGGGTGGGGTGGTTAGGGATCAATTTGGAAATGTTAAAGTTGCTTTTTCGGAATACTTGAGTGCTGGAACAAATAATGCTACTGAACTTAGGGCCCTTTCCAGAGGTGTGGCTGTTTGCAAAGAACTGAGATTTTTCCAAGTGGAGATTGAATGTGATTCGTTTTTACTTGTTCACCGGTTGGGTTCAAAGGCCTGTAATGTTTGGTATTTATAGGATTTTTGGGAGCGTTTACTTGAAGGTCTTGAAGGCATGTGTTATCCTGTTGCTCATATTTATAGAGAGGGGAATCAAATTGCCGATTTCTTAGCTCGTTAAGGAGAAGCTGGAATCACCAAGACATATGGAGGTGGCGAGTGTTTACCACAGAGGGTGAGAGGTTTGGTTCGACTAGACAAGATTGGTCTTCCGTATTTAAGAGATTAAGATTTTATTTTGGTTTTGTTGGTCTGGGTTTAGGTTGACTTTGGGTTTTTTAATTGTTTGTGTTATGGGAGTTTTTATTTCTCTTTATTTTCACCATAGTGTCCTTTTGTTACCACAGTATTCCTCCGCTATAAGTGAGAGTTTTTTAACAAATTTAGGACGGGACTA
Organism: Pterocarya stenoptera; assembly: GCA_003123785.1. NCBI lineage: Eukaryota > Viridiplantae > Streptophyta > Magnoliopsida > Fagales > Juglandaceae > Pterocarya > Pterocarya stenoptera. The sequence goes on along the minus strand of QEOT01007336.1, from coordinate 140,869 downwards.
CTATGTGGGTGGCTACCGACTCTTTTTTTTTTTTTAAAAAAAAAAAAACATACAGGACCCACAATTTTTTTCAATTTTTTATAAATACGTCTAAAATTATCTTAACATTCAAACACATCTAAACTCATTTTAAGTAGATCTGATAAAACTTACTCCCTCGTCTCACCTATTTATAAAGACTAAAATCATCTCAACATCCTAAATCTTGTTTTGTACAATAAAGACTGAGAGATCATGCAAACGAATATATATATTTTAAAAGTGTGATACGTTTCTTAAAATTCTTGGCTTCTGCAGAAAATAATATTTCCAGAGAAATAAAAAGGAAAATGATTCTAAAGTGGTAAAGAAGATATGCTTTTTTCTCTCTTTGAAATTTCAATCGGATAAGAGGGAAAAGCGAAAGATGAATCCGAAAGCTACAGCATGAGCATGAAGGCATAAAAAAAGGAAGAATCTTTTGGGTTTATGCATCTTGAATTTCTGGGTCAATGTGTGCTTTATTATTATTACCACTCAGCTCAGCTGCTAGCTGCTCTTTCTGGGTTTGCTTTTGCGCCTAGCTCTGCTTCTGAGGGTTTGAATTGCTGGATTCCCTTCCTTCTTTATTCCTCTCATGGAGGCAGATGAACCTTCTCCCTTCAGCTTTTGCTGGTCTTGTTGATGCTGCTCATGTTGTTGTTCTTGCTGTTCTTCCTTGGCGCCCATTTTCACTTTCTTCGATTGATTCTCTCTCACAGCAACTTGGTCTTCATCTGATACAGGTTGTTCCTCTTTTTTATCTTGGATGTCAGGTCTCTCGACGATCTTTCGAGGCCTACCTCTCTTTCTAGGGGTCTGAGGCTGTGCTTGTTGCTGGGATTGATCAATATCTCCTGTTGATGAAGCTTCTGCCATTGCTATTGAAAGTGCCTTCGTTTTTCGAGACTGCTTCTTTCCCATCTATCTCTCTATCAACAAGACATCAGCCACTTATATTATATAAAGAAAAAAGTAAAAAAAAAAAAAAAAAAGGTGATCTTATTGCTGTTGTTGTATCCACCAAATACCTGAAAATATACTCACAGACAGAAAAACCAGACCACCTAAATCAAATCATTTATGAAACTTAATCCACAACCTAATCCATTTGCTTTTGTATTGAATCCAAAAACCATTCCAAAAGACACCCACTGTTTTTCAGATCGCTACTCTCTCTCTCTCTCTCTCTCTCTCGCTCTCTCTCTCTCTCATTAGTAAACCATAAAGCAACTGGATTAGTATCTTTGACCAACATCCAAATTCTGGAAGCAGCCGTCCCTTTCGGCCTTTCTTCCTCTCTCTGCCATCCAAAAACCCAATGAACCTAAACCTTCTGTTCTGTTGTAGAGAATAAACAAATCCTTGAAAGCTCATGAAAAGCCACAGAAATCATCTTTCCCTTTCTTTTGTTTATTCATCCAATTCAAAAGAAACCCTACATCTATAAGACTATAACTGTATCTATATCTATATATCTATATATATATATCATATTATTTTGTTGCAGATGAAAAGACAAGCAGCCAAACAGGAATGTGGTCGAAAGGCTGGGAGGAGAGCAAGAAAAAGCAAAGGGTTACTGGGTTGGCTAAGAGTAACCATGGTTAGGGTTAAGGGTTGGAAGGAGGACAGGACTTTGTGCTGAAAGTTAAGGGCACGTGGTTTCCACGGATAAGGTTACTGAACTTAACTGTTGTTATATTGACTCGGACTCGGCGTGAGAGTCTGACAATAGACTTATTATTTTGTATTATTTATTTATTTTTATTTTTATTTATATATTTTTAATTAATAATTAAAGAAGTGATTATTAATAAAGTTATATATTTTTTTAATTTTTTTAGTAATTAAAAATTTAAAAAAAAATATTTAAAAATAATAATAAAAAATAAAAATTTTAAATACATTAATAAAAATGTTGTAAAATGATAGTAAAGCTATCGTCCCTTCCGGGTTTCTCACTTCAAACTTCCCGAGTTTCCCTTTGGACTCAAAGGAAAAAGAAAAGGAAAATAAAAAAGCATCAGAGTTACATCATCATGACTCATGTTGCTGCTTGGCGGCACTGAACCTAACCGAACCAAGTAAAACTTTAACTTATCTAGTTTGTAATCTGAGAAACGAGAAAGACCAGCTCCAAATATATATGCTGTCCAATTTTTTTATATAAAAAAATGTAGATTATACCAAAAAATAAATAAATGAGTTTTTCAGATTTTTTTACAATGAAATCTATTTTTTTTAGCTAAAAACCTACACGATTCTTATATATTTGGAGAAAAATACTCAGAGTTCTTCTCAAACTATCATCAAGTGTAATCATTTTCAAAATTATCAATTTATCAATTTGTACCCGTCTAAAACTTTTTTAAAAAAGGCCCAATTAAATTAATAAGTTTATTTTAAAAATTAATCGTTTATAAAAGAAAATTTAATTCAGCCTTGGGAGTTTTGGCTCCTACACGATTGAAAAATAGTTGAAATCGACTAATACAAGGAAAAATAGAAAACTACCATTTGGTTTTTCATTTCACATTATGTTCTTAGATATGATCAGGTTCAGCAATTCTCATTCCATAGTTGAGTTAAGGTGTACTTGTGACCAATGTTTTGAATACCGTACCGGATGCCGTACCAGTCAAGGCACTGGAACGAAATATTTCGATACCTGTACCGTTTCGTGTACCGTTTCGGGATAGTCGATATGTGAATAAATTATATATATAAATGTATATATATAAATTATATTTTAAAATAATAGTCTATATATGAATAATTCATGTATAAATGCATAGATATATAAATTATAAATAGTCTAGTCTAAATTGGGAGTCAAAAAATGAACTTATAATTTGAAAAAATTGAAAAAAAAAATGAAAGGTCGAAATATCGGCCGATACAGGACGAAATATCGACCGGTACGAAACGAGACCATTTCTGTACCGGTCCGGTGGTCAGTACGGAAAATTTCGACAGTACCGGCCGGTACGGTACGGTATTTTAAACTTTGCTTGTGACTCATATGATAGGAAGCTGAAGGAAGGGTGGAGAGAGCTTTGGCAGTTGAATGCACCAGGAGTTGTCAAAACCTTTTTTTGGAAGGCTCTAAATAATTATCTTCCTACTAAAAAGAACCTCTATAAAAGGAAAATTGTGGAAAAACCAAGTTGTCTCATCTGCCTAAGGGAAGAGGAAATAGTGAGCCATGCCTTGTGGAGCTATCCTGTAGCTGCTGATGTATGGGCAAAAAGGGAGAGTCCAATGCAGAAATGAAAGTCTAATGAGGTGGATATGGCTGCTGTTTGGAGGAGAATGATAGTAAAAATGCCCCTGGAAAGTGTGGAATTGATGGTGGTAGTTATGAGGCATATTTGGTTTAGAATGAATGCTTTTGTTTTTTAAGGGAAATTTAGTAGACCTGGTGTGATTTTTCAGCAAGCTAAAGCTAGCCTTATTGAGTTTAGATAAGCTCAACAGAAATGTTTGCAGAGAACAGAACCTATAGCAGTTGGTAGGGGGCTTGTGAAATGGAAAGCTCCAAGAGGGGATCTTGTGAAGATAAATTGGGATGCAGCTTTCAAGCTACAACAGAAAAGGATGGGGGCTGGAGTGGTGATTAGAGATGAAGAGGGAGATGTGCAAGTGTCTATGTGTTTGCCAAAAGAAAACATTCTTAACATTGAAATTGTTGAGGCTACTGCTCTTTGGAGGGCTTTGTTCTTGGGTTCAGAACTCGACATACAAGAGGTAGTCTTTGAAGGTGATGCTTTGGGAGTAATTAAAGCTATGAATAATAGAGAGGAAAGTTAGGAATGGCATGGACAGATCATTGAGGATATTAAAGGTATACTATATACACACCCAAACTGGGTGGCTCAACATACACATAGAGCAGGTAATAGATTAGCTCACTTTTTAGCACAGGTTGTTGTTAATGTTAGTGAGGAGCTGGTGTGGATAGAGGATGGCCCTGAGGGGTTCTTTAATGTTGTCTTACAAGATAAATGTTGTAATGACTAGTTTCTTTAATGAAAGGTGATGGTTTTATTTTTTTTTTTAAAAAGGTGAACTTGTGACGCTACAATATTGAAAGATCTAAATCACATGATCTATATCTAAAAAAGACTAGTTAATGATACAATTGGAGTCTTATTAGAACATTATAAATAGCAAGAATTCCTCATTTCTAAACAATGTGAGATCTCATCCATCACCTACTTTATCCTCTTATTATATAAGGTATCACAATCTCTCCCCTTCAATTTCTAACATCCTTGTCGGGCCCATCTGTCATAGGTGGCACGGCTCAAGTTCCACATTTCTAGTTTGAATAAGCTCTGATACCATTTGTACGCCTCAATAGAAGACCCTAACCACATGGCCTATATTCTAAAAAGACTAGTCAATGATACAATTGAAACCTAATTGAAGATGAGGAGGAGCATGTAAAGGCTCGAGTGGATGACTGTTTAACATCAAAGATAATACAAACCACCAGTTCCATGCCCCGTACCAGTTTTGCTCCACGTCTTAAGATCGTGAAAGATACATGAAGAGACCGGATAAAAGTTTATTGAACATTGAAGATTTTGAGTAATTTTACTAATTGACAGCAAACTAAAGGGAAAACTAAGAGCATATAGAACATATGACAAGGATATAGAGTCAGTGAGCTTAAATGTCCGTAACTTTAGCAAGAGAGCCATTAGCAAGAGTAACACTTTTTAGATATGTCATAGTATCTAACTTAGATAAGGAAGACAAACCACTCAGATGTTCATTAGCGCCTGAATTAATGATCCATGAATCTTGAGTGAATAAGATAAGACAAGACATGCGAACGCTGTATCTGAGTGGATAAGAGTAGCTGTGGAATATGAAGCTCATGTGCAACCTAAAAGCTGATCATACTCATCCTTCGATATGCTAATCATATTAAGAGTCGAGTTGGAGCTCGTTGACCGTGATGTAGCATCTTGGCAAATGGCATGATTAGCAGACCCAGATGATTTACCATGTATATCCCAACAATAGTCCACCAACTGGTAAGTGCGACCACAATGGATACATTTACGAGATTCTCAACCTCAAGTGCGATTATCTTTGGTAGCACATCTCCCAAGTGCTCCTATACCACCCCAGCCTCCACGCCCACTTGGAGAAATATAGGAGGCAACCAAAGCGGATCTCTTACTAATTTGATCAGAAGACAACTGATCTCTTTGTCTGGATACATGGCAGGTTGAAGTTGGGAGAAAACATCAAGAAATGAGGGAAGCTGTGGACTTGCAAAAATCTTAGAACGCACCGACTCATATTCAAGTTTTAAGCCAACAAGAAATCGAAGAAATTTGAACTCTTCACATTGTTGTTTCATACGTGAAATAACACACCCACTTGGAGTAATATATGAGGCAATCAAAGCGGATCTCTCACTAATTCAATCAGAAGACAACTGATCTCTTTGTCTAGGTAATGTGGCACGTTAAATTCGGCATAACACATCAAGAAATGAAGGAAGCCATGGACTTGTAAAAATCTTAGAATGCACCGACTCATATTCAAGTTTTAAGCCAACAAGAAATTGAAGAACTTTGAACTCTTCACATTGTTGTTTCATTCGTGAAACAATGAAAGTAATAGGTTGATAAATTTTAAGTTCTTCACATATGCTCATCGCTTCAGAATAATACTTTTCTAGACCCAAAGTACCTTATTCCAACCTAAAGAATTGCTTACAGAACTCATAAATACGATTTGTGTTCCTAGCACTTGAATACATCTGCTTTGAGATGCCTCCACACTTCTCGACAGTGTCAAAATGTATCAAACTAAAGCCAATATTAGGCTCAATACTGGTCAACATCAAAGACAAGATTTTAGCATCTTCTTATTCTCATTAAAGAAATGCAGAACTAGTTGAGTCAAGTCTTGAATCAACCAAGTGGCTATGAAGACCCTTGCCTTTCAAAAACATTTCAACAAATCTTGACCACAACATATAATTCTTTCCATTCAACTTGACGAAAGCCATATACATAAGTGACTCAAGTTTAGTTGCCATGGTTGCAGAAAAATATCACAATTCAACTTGGAGACAAAATCCACACAAAATATTAAAAAAATACACAATTCAACTTTGAAAAAATAAGAAACACAATCTAAAAATGTAGAAACTCAGTTCAAGTATCCGAAAAATTGAGTAACCAAATTTCAGCCTTGTATTGGTCAAAAGCACCTTGTATTAGCAGAAACAAGCACGTATCGTCTCTAAACCGGCCTGTATCAGATATGAACCGAGTTGTATCGAGTTGTACCAACTATCGGTCGAAACCGACTCCAACCTAACCTTAAATACGAATTAGGTTATCCTAAACGAGTATGGGAATAACCTTATCCTTGTTACCAAACAAACGTTATTCTGAATAAAAACAAGTTCTTACTCCAGGTTAGGGTCATCCTCACCTGAGGATTGGATAGCTTATACCTACAACTAAACATGCTGACACTTTGATGTTGCCGGCAACAAATAGCATTTTCGGCGGCCTCTGACAATGGAGAACACGCCGATATACACAAACAATGACGAAGAGCTTAAATCTGGTGTCTAGTACCAAAGATGACACCGAAAACTCTACGAAAGTAAGATATATTTTTGTATAATAGTGTAGCTTCTGAGGGTATATTTGTTAATTGTATGTAGTATATATTGTATGTAGTATATATTGTGGTTGTACATCAATGAATGAAGTAAGAGAATTCTCTCCATGTCTGTTTACATGGTATCATAACATTGAGTAGTCGTTGGGTAGTCTACTAGTGTTGGTTGTGGTAAATTCGTTTGATTAGCAGAGGCATAAATTGTTGCCGGATCCAAGGCCATCGTCATTTTCTGAGCATTCCGGTAGCTTCTCTCTTCGTCGGCGACCAATTGGAGGTTCAAGGTGTTTCTATCGAGTTTCCAAATTCTTTAACGGTATTGGACACCAAGGTTGAGCTCTCTGTTGTCATCTGTGCATATTGGTGTGTTCCCCGTCGTTAGCGGTGTCCGGAAGAGCTATATGTCACAGATAACACCAAAGTTTTGGCGTGTTTGGTTGCAGGTATAAACTATCTAATCTTTCACACTCACCCAACACTCCTCAATGCCTCCCCCAGTTCCTTTACAAGTTTACTCGCATTGTCAACAGCCGTCAGCTCCCATGCCTCCACCAACAGTGTCTCTATCTTTAGATCCTGAGTTACCTAGTACTTTAGACTTTTCACTTATTGCTCTCTGCAAAGGTACTTGTCCTGTGTTACTCAACATTCAATTAGCCAATTTGTCGCATATCATGCCTTATCTCCTTCACTCTCATGTTTTACTTCTCAACTTTCAAAACTTTCTATTCCTAAGACAGTTCAGGATGCTTTATCTAATTCGGGATGGAAAACAACTATAAAAATTGAAATTGATGCCCTTTACCATAATGAGACATGGAATCTTATTCCACTACCATCAAGTAAACAACTTGTTGGTTGTGAATGAGTATAAACAATCAAATTTCATCCTAATGATTTTGTGGAACATCTAAAATGTCACTTGATTGTTAAGGGTTACACTCAAACATATGGCGTTGATTAAAAGAAGATATTCTCCCCAGTTGCTAAAATCTCCTCTATTCAAGTGTTGATCTATCTTACTACAAATTTGGATTGACCCTTATTTTAGTTGGATGTTAAAAATGCATATCTATGTGGTGATTTGCATAAAGAAGTTTATATGGAGCAACCACTTGAGTTTGTTTTTCAGGGAGAGTATCGAGGTACTGTATGCAAGTTTAAAAAAACATTATATGATTTAAAAAAATCTCCTCAAGCATGGTTTGGGAGGTTTTTTGATGTTGTATTGACATTTGGTCTTCATAGATGCCAAACAGACCATTTGGTATTTCACCTACATAGTGATGTAGATCATATTTTGTTGATTGTATTTGTGGATGACATTGTTTTTTTACTGGGAATGACTCTATTAGAATTTCTAGGCTGAAACAGTTTTTACATAATTAGTTTCATACAAAATACTTGGGCAAGCTTAGATATTTCTTTGGGATTGATGTTAGTAGATAAAAAAAGGATATCAACCTATCTCAAAGAAAGTATATACTTGACCTTCTAGAAGAAACTGGCATGTTGGGTGCATGACCTGTTGACACTCCTATGGACCCAAGTTGCAAATTCTTGAAAGAGGAATAAGAGTTTTTTGGAGATCCAGGTAAGTATCAAAGACTTATTGAAAAATTAAATTATCTCACTATCAATAGACTAAACATCTTATGCAGTGAGTGTACTAAGTCAATTTTTACAAACGCATAGGGTCTCACGTTAGAATGTTGTAATTCATATTATTTGTTATATTAAGTGAGCTCCTGGACTTGGATTGTTGTATCGACCAAATGGACATTTTAGGGTTGAAGCCTTTTCAGATGCTGATTAGGCAAGATCTCATTCAGATAGAATGTCTATTACTGGATATTGTACATTTGTGGGAGACAACTTGGTTACTGACTCGTTCGGAAATGAGCAGCACAAAAGGCTATCCCAAGTGCAGGAGCGTGTCACGTAGTAATTAGGAATAAATTCCTAGATCGTCTCCACAGGGAAAGTGCTAAAAATAAACTCGTGTAAAAAGGTGGAAATATTTACGATGAGAAAATAAAAAGAAAAAGTGATGATATGTACAATGGATGAAAAAGTGCAGCGAAAAGAAGATTTACTGGTCGTGAACCAGATTCATTTTGTTTGATTTGATTGTTTGAGATGCAGTGAAAATTAAAGAAATTAAAGTGCGAGACAGTGAATTTAAATTGCTAAAAATTAAATGACATAAAATTAAAAGAGCAAGAAAATTAAATGACATAAAATTAAAAGTGCAGAAAATTAAATGACAGAAAATTAAATTGCAGGAATTTAAAGCAGAAAATAAAAGTGCAGAAAAATAAATGACAGAAAATTAAATTGCAGGAATTTAAAGTGCAGAAAATAAATGACAGTAAAATAAAAGTGCAGGAATTAAAAATGCGAGGAAATTAAATGACAGGAAATTAAATTAAGTAAGGACAGGAATTGTAAGGAATAAACTTGATGTTTGGGAATGGAGACTGCGTTCTCCAACCCAAAAATCTGAGTTCCAATGTAAGGAATAAATTTGATGTTTGGAAATGGAGACTGTGTTCTCCAACCCAAAAATCTAAACTTCCAATTAAAATGAACTCTCAACTAAAATAAACTATACTCTTAACATTTCTCAAAGAGGACTGAAAATTTATTCACTAAATAAACTCAAGACTGGAATTTAAAACTCACAAAAATAAAATTTACTGGACTATAAATTCAAATTGTTTTCTGAAATGATAAATGAATTACACAAAACTAACATTTGAAAAATAAAAACTGACTAAAAAAAAAACTTCCCACTATTTTTTCTGAACTTTCACTCTAATTTCACACTAAAATCTCTCTAACATCTCACACTAATTCTCACTGACTCTCCCTCCTTTCCTACTGCCTACAAGCCTTTATATAGGCTTCAAAACTTCACTGTGCTGCGTTACATATGCCCCTGATTAGCTGCCCATGTTCTCTGCTTTTTCTGTTGCAGTGCATGTGCCTTCTTTTCTTTTCTTTTTCTTTCTATTCTTTTTCTTCCGTCCAGCTTTTTCATCCGCATGCTTCTCTTCTTCTATTATTTTTCTCTTTTCTTCTCTTCTGCTTTTCCTTTCCGCATCTGCTTTCCAGCGTCGTCTGCATTCTTCTTCTTCTTTTTTTCTTTTCTTTCTTTCCTTCCGGTTTCGCATGCAGCTTCTTCTTCCTCGTTTCTTCCTCTTCACAGTTCGGCCAGCCCAGCTTCTTCTTTTCTTTTTTCTTTTTTTTTCTTTTTTCTCCGCATGCACGTTTCAGCGTCGGCAGCGTGCCATTTCTTCTTCTTTCTTTTTTCTTTCTTTTTCTTTTCTTCCTTCTTCTGCTTCCCGCTCCATCTTCGTTCAGTTCGGCCACTGCTTCTCCTTCTTTTCTTTCTACTGCACTGAACAGCTTCTTCTTCCGCTCTGTGCTTCTGCCTGCATGCATGCTTCTGTTCTTTCTCTTCCTCCCGTTTCCTTTCTTTTTTTTTTTTTTTTCTTTCCTTCTCTGTTTTCAGTTTCGGATAGGCTGGACCATGCATGCCCCGTAGCTGGTTGGGCTGAGGTGCAGTGGAAGTCGAAGTGGCTGGGCAAGGCTGTGGATGGTGGTTGAGAGGTTCACTGGGCGGAGGAGCAGTTGAGCAGCGCTGTAGTGCGTGATGCAGAGCCGCGGAGTTGCAGAAGGTGCTGCCGTGGTGTCGGGCAGTTCTTGGCCGTGCATGGGGTGGAGGAAATGACCGCCGGCGTCGTCTGGTGTTGCTGGTGGCTGCAGGTGGGCGGAGGACGGCTCACGGTGGCAGCTGGAAGCTGCTGTGCATGGAGTGCACTGTAGCATCGAGACGGAGGGTCGAAGGTTGAAGATGAACCGAACGACATGTCGTTCGGTCGAAACGGCATGTCGTTGGCTTCAAACGGCAGGAACGACCAACGTGCAAAACGACATGTCGTTTTGGTCTAATGACCAAACGACATGTCGTTTAGTCAGAGCAGAAAATCAAAAAAATAAAAATAAAAATAAATAAAAATAAAATAAAATAAAATAAGATAAAGAAACTAAAATAAATAAAATTAAACAAGAGATGAAAATTAAAATTTAAGAGTGTGTTGTGCATGTGAAGAACTTATTGCCCAAATAAATCACAAGTTATAAAATCAAGCATAAACTATGCTTTTAATCAATTTAATTCACAACTTGGATTTATGCCTCTTAATCAATTTTCCATCTAAAACCAATGATAAAATAATAAAACAATTAAAAATATATTGGTTTTAAATGTGTAAAATTTGCAATAATGCAGCTCAATCAGTTACATGAAAGAGTAAGAAACAAGTAGTAGTAGCTCAATCCAGTGCAGAAGCTTAATATAGGGCAATGGCTCGTACTACTAGTGAATTGACATGGTTACAACACTTCCTACAAGAGATTGGGTTCCCAACTCCTATTCTTCTTTAGTTATTTTGTGATAATCAACCTGCAGTGCATATTGCGTCTAATTTTGTGTTCCATGAGAGGACTAAATACATAAAAATTGATTGTCGCTTCATTTGAGATAAGGTACTAAGTGGTGACATTTCTACAACTTTTGTAAAATTAGTTGATCAACTCGTAGATATATTTATTACGTCATTGTGTTGTACTCAGTTAAAGTTTATTTGTTTCAAATTGGGTTTATGTGTAGGCCTGCAAAATGATCTGCCCAACCTAGATTTGAGCCCAACCCGACTTGACCCGCAAGGGAGGACAGCTCCAACCCACCACAACCCAACCCACACAGATCTAGTCGGGTTAGAACCCTTTTTTCCCCTCCTTGAAAGTTTATAGGCCCAACCTCAAAACGCATGCTTATTCTCACAAACCTGACTTCTTGTCACTTCACAAAAACTATTCCATAAAAATGGGAGATTGATATTAAGAAAAAAAGCACAAAGACATACAATTGTAGTCTATTCTTCTACCCTTATTAGCCATGCATCAGCTCTAACAAAAATACATTCCAGATTGCAAAATAGTGTCGTGAGAGATAGCCAACGGGAAGGAGACGAGGTAAGCAAATGTAGTTCACACATGTTCGACAATAAACAATAGGAGACGACCATGGTAGTACTTCTTCCATTGGGTCATGCTTTGCCTGATTGCAGTTCCTTAGGAGACGTAGGAGAAAATGAAAAAAATAAAAAGCAATATAATCTTGATGATCAGTTGGAGATGTAGGCGTCCAACAAAACTCATGAATATGTTGCACTGCAACAAATCCCATTTCTCGATGCCACATTGATTTCTTCTGAGGAGCCAATGACTCCAGCTTGCACAACTCTCCAAACACAATAGCTGCCAAATGTAATTCAATATAACCAAATAACCATGCAAAAATTTTATTGAACTGAATCAGGATTGGAACTATACGATGAAAAAAGAATATGAAATTTAATTTTTCAAGCCTAATGTTATTTATTGCATTATGAGTCAGTTCCACATAACACAAAATACATAAATTAAACATGGCGAATCTTCACTTTCTTCTTTTTATCTTTTGACACTGGAATTATAATGTAGATAACAACTTAGTAAAAAAATGAAAATGAAAGTTATGCAATTATGCAGACTATAAGTCTTGAGTCACTCTTCATCAACATTATGCAAATAAAAAGAGATTTTAATATGCAACACCAGAAAAAGCTAATTGGAAGAAACTGTAGCTGATCTAGAGGGAGTTTGCTGCCTTTTCTCACATGCAAATCAGACAAAGATTTAAGGGTAAATTAAGACAATCATAAGAGTTATACTGATGAGACACTTCTAAAACTATTTTGCAGCTAAAAGTGCTCAACCGAGAAAGAGCACGAATGCCATGGGTATTTGCTCTTTTAATCATAAACAGATGCGAAATACACGATTGGAATGGAAAATACACCAAAACCAAGCTATACAACCCTATAACCTTTGAGGCTATTTTGGTTTAGATTGGTGTAATATTTGTAATTTTTATTGTTATCTGAAGTCTTTAATCCAAATGGACTTTGCTCAATCTTATTGTTCTAATCTTTGAGACTCCAACTGATTATTGATTATCCCTTCAACTTGCCTTTCAAAGAACCAAAGATTTTAAGTTCTAACAACAAATAGTAGTTAGATTTTTTAGAGTAGAACAAGAACAAAAGCTATTAGAACGTAGTATGTTTTAAATCAAGAAACGTTGGACATTTTTATTGATCTTAGTATGTTATAATCTTGTCTATATATTGCCAGTGCTACATCAGTTTCATTTTAGTAATTGATGATCTCTTAAAAATACTTTCTGCAGGTTCAATTTGTGAGGAGAAAATGTTTTTCCCCACATTTGTTCTTTAATTCTTTCCAAATTGGTTAATGGATTTCAAGAGGCCATGTTAATGCTTTGTGTGTGTGTAGCTATGTGTTTTTTTTTTTTTTTTTTTAATTTGTTAAGTAAAGAAACAAACTTAATTGATAGCATGCATGATGAGATTTTCTAGTCAACCCAAATTTCAAGTGACTGATACATTCAAACATAACTCTTTTTTTTCCCTTTCTCTTTTTTGACCCCAAGCTATCAATTTTCTTGTTCATATTGTGATCTTAGGATTGTCTGGAAATTCAGGGGGAGTGAATAAGTTCTAATCGGCATGAGATCAAGAGGTATTATGGGTCAATAAATTTGTTGTTTATACCTTTTGAATATGGTCCAAGAAATTAAACATAGCTAGGAGTATAGGCATTGGCCACCGGCCAGGGCCTTCCTAGCTCTTTCCCCCTTGAAACAGAAGTCTGACATTGGGAAATAACAACAAAGAGTGGGAGCTTACTGTGGATGGTGGATGGAGTTGGACTGCTAGGTGGGTGGTGAGTTGTGAAGGAGCGACTGCTTGGTGGGCTAGAGAAGTCAACACTAGGATTCTTGGTGGCATGATCGAGGATAGAGAGATACATATATATAAACAGGGCAAGGGTTTTTTTTTTTTTTTTTTGCGCTAGAGAAAGAAATGAAATCGGGCTACAGTTTCATCCGATAGACAACGGATTAGATGATGTCCAACCCACATCTAATTTCAACACGAATTTATCAGGTAGATTGGGTCAGGTCTATCGAACGGGTTGGGTCCATTACAATTTTTGGACATGCATATTTATATGATATATATGCCCCAGCTTGAGGGGGAGTGTTAGGGGATATGGTTATAATTAGTGTAACTTGTTAGGGTATAATTATCAATTGCATATAGTATATATTGTGTTTGAACGTCAATGAATGAAGATAATTCTCTCAATGCCTGTTTACAATCTGAATGGATATTTTGCCTCCTTGCTAATCACATACCTACTTATTCAATCCAAAACCTTTTTGACAGGATGTATAGCCTTAACAATCAAGCAATTCTAGAGAAAAAAGTTTGAAAGATCGTTATGTCGATTTTTAGCTTCAAAACTTGTTGCAACAACATTTGCAACTACAATTGTATACTTAATTGTAATTGAATCTTATTCAACAGAAAATTTTTAGCTTTAATGCCCAACACATGTCTAAATAGAAAATTGTATACTTAATTCTTGACAATAATGAAATTAAAATGCTAGATCTTATTGTTTAAAAAAGTCTAAAAATTCTTAGTACATAATGTCTTTAAGTGCTAAGTCAAATAATATAATTATATTTAAATAAGTAAAATAATTTTATTCACAATGAGCAATCTCTATAAAAATCAATAGTCTAATCAATAACACTATTAATAAGGAGACAGCCAACCTCGTACAATCAACAAAACAATACCAAGAATGTGAATTGATTACCAAACCTAAATAACACCTATAAGCATAGCACAACAATATAAGGCATGCTAATGCTAGTCAAGGTACACGAATGCATTTAACAATAGTCTACAAATAACATATTTGCTGAGAGGTATCATTTTCCTTCATCACCAACCTCCTCAAACACGCAATTATGATAAATACAAGCAGGAAAATAGAGCAATCATCACATTTGAATCAACTAAAGAAATACTCGTAGTAAGTCAATGACCAACGCTAATATTGAGAATATAACTCTTTACACTACATATCAATATATAGCAAAACAATATGCATTTAACAATTCTAATGTCCTAAGAACATAAAACAAAATGGATGTAAATGGTAAATGATATATAACTAAAGAACCTTGTATCACTAAGTATATTATTCTTAATTAACTGGATTCAAGGCTCCACCATCGTGAATATGCTAGTCCTAAAAAGGAATTGCAAGAATTGCATGTTGATAAATTTACATATGCATTTTTCATAATCCAATAGTTTTTGTCTTCTTTCTAGTCATAAAAAAATCCAATTATAAGAATTGCATGTTGATAAATTTCCTTTTTTCCTTGAAAGATTAAGTCAAGTTCATTTCAATCTTCACATATACCATATCAAACAGTATCATAAAATTCACTAAGTAATATCATTATATTATTATTAGTATGCCAATTTGAAATTTATTATTTAAATTGTTTGAATTTTGCGTTTAGTAGTACACCACTTATTATTTGTTATTCTTTCACTTACATAAAAACTATCTTAATTCTCCTTATCTACATTTCTTATATCAACAATCTTTACTGTAAAAGCCTTCTAGAGGAAGAGACAAAAAAAGAATATGTTGTATTGTTACATACAAACAAGACAAGAAATTCTGATTTAATTATCCTCTTAAGAAATTTGGATTTATATGTAACATTTTGTTTTTTTTTTCTTTTCAACAATCAAGCAGTTCTTGGTAAAATATATCTTTATATCGATTTTTAGCTTTAAGACTTGTTACAACAGTTTTTGCAATTTCAATAGTAGAAATTTATATCTAAATCTTATATAACAGAAAATCTTTATGAGAAAATAATTAGACGGTACTTTGGTTTAAATACTTGCTAAAAGCAACAGGCAACGACGTACGCACGCTCATTGACTTCATATAATTATGTGCAAGAAATCCTCGATCGAGAATAAGTAAAAAAATTACTTAGAAATAGCTATTGTTAAGGAATAAAACCAAAATTTCTAAGATATTGTTGAGGAAAAAAAAATTAGAAAATCGTAATACGATTAAGATTTTAAAATATTAAAAAATTTAACTTTCTTGCTCCTTCACTACTTGATTGTATTTCATGCACTTGACTACCAACTGTTGTTGAGTGATATATGGGCAAAGATCCCCCCATAGAAGAAGATCATCCGTGAAATGATCGTGGGTGATCTGTAGTACTAGCGCCTCTTGAAGTCAATTGAGATGATTGTCCTCCACGTCCTAAAGTAGTAGTTGGAGCCATAATTACTAAGAAAATATACATACAAAAATTTCATGGTATTGATTCAATAGATATATTAGTGTTAAACAATTAGAGAAGTTATAATGAGAACAATTTACAAGAATTTACCTGAAAACTAGAAAGTGATGGAGTGTAGTAGTAAGCAAGATAGAAATAGATTAAGAAAGTCAAGGAATACCTCCAAAGAAAATGCAATGAGATTCAGGGTGGAAAGAAAATAGAGATCTAAGGATCGGAATACATACATATTAAAAAACTGATGTGAAATTTGGTGGGAAAAATGAAATAAAGACAAGGAATAAAAAAGTGAGTTTTGGAGAGAAAAAAACAGAGCTAGCCGAATGGGCACGGGCAAATTCATTTTTACGATGAAGTTGTCAACGTCCCACTCTCCTGATGAGAAAACTAAGGAGTAACGTGCTATTTTTAATTCTCTTACTTCAAGCCTCGTTGGTTGTATCTATAGAGAAAATTGAGTATTTTTTTATATGTCACATTTTTCCGGTTAACTCAAATCATGTGTCATATTAACTCATGTGCCATTTTTTTTTTCTCATTTTTTCTCTCAAACGTAATCCATCATGTTTGCCTAAAATCTAGGTACGAATTAAAATTCACAATCATTCAAGCAATACATCCATTACTTTTGAAACCAAATACATCCTTAATTAATTAGGAATAAATATGAAGATGCCATTAAGAAACTAGCAAAGCAAGAAAAATAAATAAAAATAAAAAGACTAGAGTTTTCGTGTGTTTTTTGTGGAGAGTAGATTATATGGTTTTAAAAGAACGAAGTTTTAGAATGAAGTTAGAGACATATTATCATTTTAATCAATTTAAAAAAATATATGTGCATTTTTTTTATATTGATTAAAAAGATAAAACTTTCCAACTTCATTCTAAAACTTATAAATGTACGTATAATTATTTTATTTTGATTAAAAGGATAATATGTCTCCAACTTCATACTAAAAGTTAAAAATGTACAGTTTTTTTAATACTAATAAGAAAGATAATATGTGCCCAGTTAAAAACTAAAAGTATATTTATATTTTTTATTGATTAAAAAGACAATCAGTTTCCAACTTCATTCTAAAAGTTAAAAGTGTGAGTACATTTTTAACTTTTAGAATGAAGTTGAAGACATATTATAATTTAATCATTTCTTAATCAATATAAAAAATGATAACATGTATCCAACTTCATTGTACAATTATTTATATTGATTAAAAAGATAATATGTGTTCAATTAAAAATAAAAAGTGTGCGTACATATTTTTATATGGATTAAAATGTATACTTTTTTTATTGATTAAAATGATAATAACTTTCCAACTTCATTCTATAAATTAGAAGTGTCATACAATTTTTTATGTTGATTAAGAAATGATTAAATTATAATGTCTAAAAATTAAAAGTGTATGCCCATTTTTTATATTAATTAAAAAGATAATGTGTCCAATTAAAAATTATTTATGTAGATTCAATTTTATATCTTGATTGAAAGAATAATATGTCACACGCAGATATTAATCTCAATAAAGCTAATTTTTTTCAAAAAGAGAGACGGTACTCTCAATTTTATTGATAACCATCTCTTATGATGGAGGAATACCTTTTACAAATGGGAGAAGAGCTTTGGGGGTTACATCAATCCCTAAACCAAAGTCCTTGCAAAAATCATATATTCTAATAGACTAATTTATAAAGTAATTGAATAATAATAATAACAAAACTAAATCTATTGCATTACTTAATATCCAAACTTTACTTTATAAGAGAGAATAAATACTTAAGTTTGGTATACAATAAAACATATTAACTACAGTTCATCATCAGTATCTGCATTACTCTAAGTGACCAAGAATTATTCCTTTGCATAGAACTGATTATCAGAGTCTCTTTCCTCGTCGATGTTGTTATTCATGTCCTTATCACTAAGATGCTCATTAATAACCTTGGCAGGTAACACATCAACATACTCAGATGTCACATCATCTCCTAACAGTGGAGCCAATTCTCCCTCATTAAGTTCCACATATGCATCAAACCGAAAATGTTCATTTTCTTGATATGCTTTAGTGTCGGCCGCTTCTCCATCTTCTTCCTCTACCATCAGGGGTGCATTATAGATGTTTCTATTAGTAATTTTATTTATCACTCTCCAATTACCTCCCAATTTAGTATCATTGAGATAAAATACTTGTGATATCTGACATACTAAGACAAAAGGATTGTCCTTATACTAAACAAGAGATATATTTATACTTGTAAAATGATTGTCTATTTGTATTCATGTTCTTCGTTTTCCAATATCCCACCTATCACAATTGAAAAGGAATACTTGATGACCTCCCAAGTAATGTAGCTCCAAAATATCGTTTAAAACTCCGTAAAAGTTAACATCATTTGTTTCGTGCTCCCCTTTAACAAGTACACCACTACACTGTGTACATCGATTTCGTTCACATTCTTTAGTGTAAAACCAAACACCATTCACGATACAACTACTATAGAATGCAACTTGTGGGTTAGGACCGCAAGCAAATGCATATAATTGATCAAACACCTTAGGTGCATTCTGGTTATGCAAATGTTTAATCTATTAAAAATATGCAAAACAAACAAAACATAACAATTAGTAAAATAATATTTTATGTATTGTATTCAACACATTAGAAATATCACCATGTTGCTAAAAAAACATACTTACATGAACCACTTTGGAAACTCAGCTTCATGTCTATAATATACATTATTTGTGCATCGTGCTTTGATCTCCTCATAGTGTTCACTGCATATAAAATTTATATGAATACGTGACATAATTACTAACTCAAATGCATGTGCAATTAAATAAATCATACATGATTTACTTACTTTATAGCGTTCAATTTTTATGCAATTATTTAGCACATATCATTGTGCCATTACAAAAAATCGTTCATCTAAACTGTGAAGTGTTGAGGATACCAATGGATGAACATTCTGAGAAAACATGGACAAACTTTTGCATTCATTCCCTTGCCCAATCCAATATTTCACTCTACACGATTAAATCCTGTCTCAACATCATGAAAATACATGGAGCAGAATGTCAAGCATTCAAAATCAATATATGCCTCCACAATTGATCTTTCTGGACGTGCTTGATTTCGTACATACTTTTTGAGTTTGTCGAGAAATCTTTCGATAAGATACATCCATCGAAATTGTACCAATCCTGCAAACAATGCTTCACGTGGTAGATGAATGACTAGGTATATCATTATATCAAAAAAAGTTGGTGGAAATATCATTTCGAACTTGCAAAAAATGATGACAGTGTTGCTTTCTAGTTGCTTCAAAACCTCTAAGTTTAACGTACGTAAACATAGTTCTTTAAAAAAAACTTAGCTCAATCAATGTCATCATTATATCTTTTCGTAAGTACCCATGGACTGCAATTGAGAGTAACCGTTGTAAAAAAAGTGACAATCATGACTTTTCATTTCTGATATCATATGATTAGCAACGTTCACGCACCGAAAAATATTTGAAGCATAACCATCAGGGAACTTCACAAATTCTATCTAAGTACAAAAACTTTTTCTCTCATCACTTGATAATGTGAAGGGTGCACGTGGTATTAGATAACAACCGCCATCTTCTTTTAAATGCAGTTCCTTCCTGAGATCCATTTGACACAAATCTTTTCATGCTTTGATTGTGTCTTTTATATTTCCTCCTATATTCATCAACGTTCTTAGGACATTATCACAAATATTCTTCTCAACATGCACGACATCCAAGTTTTGTCTTAATTTCAATGTTGACCAATATGGTAACTCAAAGAAGATACTTTTTTTTGTCCAATTCAATGCCTTTACTACACGTTTTCTCTTATTTGTTTTTTCAAATTGCATATCTCTGACATTCATAAGTTGTTCTAACACATCATTGCCAAACAATTCATTAGATGTCAATCTATGCTCTTCTTTACCATTAAAAATAACCCCCTTTTTTTTTCCCAAATGTGCCCCGATTGCAAAAAGTAACGATAAACAATATAACAATGCTTCTGCCCATATTTCAACCATATAGACTCTACCTCCTCATTACATACTAGACACGTTAATTTTCCTTTAGTGGTCCATTCGGAGAGGTTTGCATCTACAGAAAAATCATTTATTGTCCATAATAATGTTGCATGTAATCGAAGTGTTTGTGATACTGATGCATCAAATGTATATACACTTTCTTTCCACAACTGCTTCAACTCATCAATCAATGGTCTCAAATACACATCAATTTCATTTTCGAGTGCCCTAGGTCCAGGAATAAGTAAGGTCATCATGAAGTATGGATC
Organism: Pterocarya stenoptera; assembly: GCA_003123785.1. NCBI lineage: Eukaryota > Viridiplantae > Streptophyta > Magnoliopsida > Fagales > Juglandaceae > Pterocarya > Pterocarya stenoptera. Next base: position 120,521 of record QEOT01007336.1, on the reverse strand, counting down.
TTTCATATATTTCCAAGGAGGTAAGTTATACGACATAAATAATACCGGCCACACGCTGTGAGATGTACTCATATTACCAAATGGATTAAAACCATATGTTGCTAGTCCAAGTCGAGCATTACGAGATTCTTGAGCAAACCATTGATGCGATTTATCAAATTCTTTCCAAACCACAGAGTCGGCTAGATGTCTCAAATTATTCAAATCCTGAACTCATTTTTCTCTATGCCATCTCATATCCTCTGTTGTATTTTTTTAACATAAATAACCTTTGCAACCTTGGTTTCAATAGAAAATACGGCAACACCTTACGAGAAATTTTCTTATCTTTTTTTTCATTGTCAATCCATCTTCGCTCTTTGCATATAGGACACTTTAGACTACTTGCATGCTCTTTCCAAAAAAGTACACAATCATTTTTGCATGCATCTATCTTATCATAATTAAAGCACAAACCTTGCCTCAATTGTTTTGCCTCATAGTCTGACTTAGGCAATGTCTCTTCATTAGGAAGTGCCTTTCACAATAGGTCAATTAACATGTCAAATGACTTATTACTCCAATTAGTAATTGTCTTCAAATGGAGCAACCTTATAATGAAAGCCAATTTTGAAAATTTCACACAACCTGGATAAAGTTGACGTTGAGAATCTTTTCACAGCTGTTCAAAATTTCTATTTCCTAATTCTGGCAATAGGGGACCTTGGCTTGTGGAAGACTCCTACATTAGTATCCATAAATGTTCCAATGTAAACCTCATCTAACATTTCTTCAACATCGTCAACATTTTTTGTCCAGTCATTTTCATTAACATTGTCATGAACTTGATTTTTATTCCATATTTCATCTTCACCATGAAATATCCATTGCGTGTAATTCTTATCGATTTCTTTAATGAATATAAAATGACCTTCCACCACATTTATAGTCCTATAATATCCATTCTTACATTTAACACATGGACACCTGATCCTACCCAGTGTGTCTGCATGATCACGTGCAATACCAATAGATTGGTTTACCCCTTCTACAGATGTTGTAGAAAATCTATTAGTAAGATGCATCCAGCTTTTGTCCATTTTGTTGTACCTATAAAAAGTTATAAAAAACAAATAGAGCTCAACTAAAACTAAAACCATAATTGAAAAGTATATGTGTGAAAAATTATAAATTTACAATCTCTTTATAATAATTCAGTTATAATTTAGAAGTCAATTTTCATTATCATGGAATATAATACCGTTAAAACCTTTTTGTAAACAAAATTTTAAGCTACGTTCATTTTCTTTTAAAATAATAAAGTCAAATAATCAATTATTTGTTAAAATAAAATTTAAAATTAAATGAGAAAAAAATAATTATTTCAATTACTTCATGAAAATAAAATTTAAAGTTAAATGAGAAAAAATAATTATTTGAAAATTAAAAAAATATAATGATTAACACTACGTAATTATTTCTAATAGTTATACACAAAATTAATTGGAAATTATACACAAAATCTTTCATCATGAAGTAAGGTCATCCTAACTAAATCTAATAGTTACTAATTTTATTTAAAGTTTATAATATGCTTTATCCCGAAAAATTGGACAATACTCAGATTCCTAATTGAAGTTAATGACATTTCAACTCTTATAAACTATTAATATAATCTAATATAATTTTAACTTTTATAAAATAGGTATCCTTCGTGTAAAAATAGAGTCAAAACTTCAATAAGTTTAGTTAAAGTCAAGCCTACGTAGAAAAGATCACATGCTTCCACGATTTAGAAGGACAATACCGTGAAAACATAACAATTTTAAAAATAACCCATACCTACATCAGGTAGAGTTAAAAAGTTTTACTTTATGGATAGGAAGAAAAGCGATTCTCTTGCTTGTACAATTCTCATAAAATGACAAGGCAATAAATTATTGAGAAATACTATTCACCATCTCACACTATATATTTTATATATTTTAATATTAATTTTTTTTATTTTTTATTTTTATTAAATTAATTGAGTTTTCTACTTATGATCCATATACCATATATTTGTTATAAAAAAAATTAAAAAATATATTAAAAATAAGTATAATATGTGATAATGATAAATATAATTACTCTAAATTATTTATGGAGAGAAGATAGGGCGAGAGTAGGGGTGATACCCGCCCCCTACCGGGCGGGGCCACCCCTCCCCCGCCCCCCGCCCCCGCATATGCGGGGGGTGGGGAATTCTCCCCGCACCCCGCCCCCGTCCATGCGGGGGTGGGGTACCCCATCCGGTGGCCAGGGTGCGGGGGTGAGCCTCCATCCACCCGCACCCCCGCACCCCACTACTGGGCCTTTGGCCAAGTATATTTTTCTGGGCCCTAAATGGCCCAGAATCTGTTTTTGGGCCACTTTGGGCCCAGAATCTGTTTTTAGACCATTTTGAGCCCAGAATTTAATTTATATATTTAAAAACTAAAAATAAAAATATAATATATATATATAGATTATCATTATACTAAGTTTCAACTATTAACTAATTAAATAATAATCATCACTAAGGCATTAAGCTAAAATAAGTAGTTTACAATTATACAAAATACAAATTAAGAGAACTAATAAACTATTACAAACTCCTCTAAAAAAAAAATATTACAAATTGTACAATTAACTATTGTAGCAACATTACAATTAATTGTAAATTGACAAAATAATTTCTCAATTTGATTTTGGGGTGGAGTCGTGGCAGTGAGTTCACTGAATGGTGAGTTGTGTCGACTGTTATGAGACTGCAAATGAAGATCATAAAAGTAAATAAGTTCTAAAACTTGAAATATTAATAAGTTAAAAATAAAACAAATGAGAATTATAAAATTATAAGGATGAAACAAAATTTTAAATGCAAAAAATAATTAAGGGAGAAATTGTGCAAACCATGGCAATGGTAGGTCTAATACAAAATCATACTGCATCAGAGGTAGCCGTAGACGTCTCATGTATCACTATAATAATTAAATTTGAAATCAAACTAATGAATACCAATTAAATGAAAATAAATAAATTAAAATAAGAAATTAAAAAATAAACTTAAAATAAATACCAGATCCAGGCTGATCATCACCCTCCTCCTCGACGTCGGCCTCCTCATACTCAAGAACATCCGGAATATGAATTGGAGTTCCCTTGATCCAATTCTGCGTGCAAATCAAAGCCTCCACAGTGGTAAGAGCTAATGAACTCCGAAATGAATCTAATACACGCCTTCCGGTGCTAAAAGCCGACTCTGAGGCTACGGTGCTAACAGGGATGGCCAAAAGTGTGCGGGCTATCTCTCCAAGGATGGGATACTTCACGGCATTCACCTTCCACCAACTTAATATATCGAAGTCTCGCGAAAATGGTAGAAGCTCTGCTGCTAAGTATCTATCTATCTCTGACTGAGTCTCTACAGAACTCCTAAGGAAGGGGGTCTGCTCATACCTCTCACCCCACTCCAATCTACGTCTTTTCCCAACTTCGTCTTCTGGAACCCCTGAAGCTGATGGGGTAGGTGTAGGTGCCGCAATATTACCACCCCGCAGGGTGGTAAACTCATCAAATAATCTATCAAGGGTTTCTCGAACCTTTGCTGCAATAAGCTCCGCCCATACTTGCCCATACGCAAGGCCCAATCCAAATATCATGCCATCCAACTTATATCTCGGGTCAAAGACGACAGCTACATATAACAAAATATTAGCCCTAGTTAAATCTCCCCAATACTTGTCGTACTTTGTCCTCATAATCAAAGCCATCTCCCGCAGCCTAATATGACCACCCGCGACCATGTCATCTAATTCTTCTTTTACCCTACATATTTGCTGACATACAATGGATGTAGGGTACAAAGTGGCAGATAGTCTCATGGTGACATCGTAAAAGAGCCTCAAAAACTCTACAAAAATTGCTACAATTTCTCAATCATCCTCTACGGGTTTCCCCAATCCCCCGTGATCATCAAAATACTTTACATATTGGATGTCTTCGTCACCCAATAATGCAAATGCCAGCTTATACTCTTGGGCCGCCTCCAACATCAAAAATGTTGAGTTCCATCGTGTAGGCATATCAGTACAAAGGCCCTTCTTAGATGTTAGGCCAGCAGATCTCGCAACAACCATAAATTTCTCCAACCTCGAAGGAGAAGATCTCACCCATCTCACAGCAATCCTAACCCGAGCAATCGAGTCATGAAGATCCCTCAAGCCATTAGTGACAATCAAATTCAGAATATGTGCCGCACATCTCACATGCAGACACTCACCACCCATAAATGTCTTATTTGCCTCTCTAAGATAGGTCCTTAGATGTCCCAATGCGACATCATTAGACGAGGCATTATCGACTGTGACTGTAACAACTCGGGTCAACCCCCACTCCTTTATTGCGGCCTCCAAGGCCTTTCCAATTGTCTCACCCTTATGATCGGTGATTTTACAAAATTTTATAATTTTCTTTTGTAATGTCCAATGGCAATCAATAAAATGCACAGTCAAAGACATATAATTAAAATTTTGGATCGATGTCCATGTGTCAGTGGTGAGACAAACAAATTGATCCGCCAATTGACCCCTCAACTTCTCTTTTTCAATGTAAAAATATTTTTTTACATCCTTTGCCACCGTGTGGCGAGAATGAATATTAAACCTTGGTTCCAAGTAGCGAGAATACGCTTGGAACCCTTTCCCATCAACAACTTGAAAAGGTAGCTCGTCCATAATGACCATACGAGTTAGATGTCTTTTACACTCATCGGGATCATACTTAGTATACCCCCTCAAAGTTGCACCCCCACTAGTCCCATCAGCCATTTTTTGAAGTCCAATTTCTAGCCTAGATTGGCTTTTCTCTTGTAGTGATCTTAATATTGAACTTTTTTTGCATTGCTCTTCTAAGTGCACCTTTAATTGTGAGGTGCCATGTTTTCTATAGTGACACCCATAAATTTTCCCACAATGGTTACACTTGGCTTGGGGGTTACTTGGGTCACCACCCTCTAGTTTGGTGAAATGACTCCAAACTATTGAAGCAGGTTTCTTGATGGGCTTAGGGGCGGGGCAAGGTGCTGTAGGGGTAGGGGTATGGGTAGGGGTATGAGTAGGAGGTGTAGCTGTAGGGGTAGGGGTGCCCTCGGCCTGGAAAAGAGAGCTCGCACTAGAATCTGCTGGCATATCCATGAACTAAAGCAAACAATAAATTTGAATTAATAGAAAACATAGCAACCAAACATCAAACAATTTTTTTTTTAAACCAACAAACATTAATCAATTAACAGTGCAAGCCAACTAATCTTTCAAACCCCTAAATTAATTTAGGGGTTTCAAAGATTAATTTTTGGACAATTATAACCAATAACATCGTGACCTAATCAATTTCTTTTATTAAAAATCTGTTTAATTTCTTTCAAGTAACCAATAGACTAACAAGCTTTTTTAAAGATGCTTTAAAAAGATACATGTGTAATTTCTTTCAAGTAACCAATTTCTTCTTATAACATTCACATCAATAAACTAATTTGGCCAGCCTAGAGAAAAGTCACCAAAATAAAATAAAATAAAATAATAATAATAAAATGAAAACATATAGACCTAGTCAAAACAATTTTATTGTATCGATGGTTGCTTGACTTGTATTATGGCTTTAATTATAGTTGAAAATTTATATTAATTGCCTAGCTTGTGTTTTTATAAAGCCCATTTGTCATATCCCAAATACATTCATAGACAAGTCAACTAATCTTTGAAACCCCTAAATGAATTTAGAGATTTCAAAGATTGAAACCCCTAAATTAATTTAGGGTTTCGGATTAGAGCCCTAAATTAATTTAGAGGTTTCAAAGATTGAAACCCCTAAATTAATTTAGGGTTTCGGATTGGAGCCCTAAATTAATTTAGGGCTCCAATCCGAATTTTATAAACACAAATTAACTCATCATTCACACACATTAGTGATATTGCATAATGCAAACAAAAAAATTCCTCAAAAACACACGGAAGGGACATACAGATTCATCAACGATCAAGTTATCAACCATCAAAAATTCAACCACATGCACAATCAAGTCTCCACAGCACACAATTCACAAAATCCCATCCTCCATCTCCGGTTAAACCCATCCTTCCTCCAATCTCCATTCCATAACATAAATCTCAAAAAAATTAAATTTTAAATTTAGGATTTCTTAAATCTTACCTTCGGTGACAGGGACGAAGAACGATTCAGTGGTTATGGTCGGTGATGGCGACGGCGACGCACACAGGGACGACGGCGACGCACACAGGGACGACGGCGACGCACACAGGGACGACGGCGACGCACACAGGGACGACGGCGACGCACACGGCACACAGAGAGAGAGACCGAGAGGCGAGAGGCGAGAGAGAGAGAGAGGGGATTCTGGAAGTCTCGAAGAAGGGGGCCGAAGAGGGGGTTCGGGGGGGGGGTAAATTAATCCCAGGCAGGCATGAATTAAACCCAGGCATGAAACGGCGCCGTTTCATGCCTGGGTTATCTTTTTTTTAATATATATGTAATTATATAAATATATATATTATATAATATATATCAAAACCGGGGCGGGGCTGGGGAAATCCGGGGCTGGGGACACCCCTATCCCGCCCCCGTCCCCGAGTCTGGTGGCAGATGCGGGTGGGTGACCCCGCCTGCCGCATCTGCCGGACGAGTGGAGCCGCCCCGCCACACGGGGGCGAGGCGAGGCAGTGGAGGCGAGGCTCCGCTGCCCACCCCTAGGCAAGAGTAGCTGAGAGAAAAATTTGAGGGATTGAGAAATGAAAAAAGTGACGATTCAAATCGGGATATGGAAAGAGACTTTTAAATGGCAGTTTTTGTAATTAACTAAAACTATAAAAGCATGCTTGACGGACGGGATTAAAACCCAAAAGTATGAAAGCATGCTTGATCGACGGGATTAAAAAAATATCTAAACTATACATATTTTTATTGGTTCAAAGATATAAAATCAAATCATCACTTTATATCTATTAAAATAAATTATAAAAAATTTAAAATTTAATTTTTGTCAAAATTATAAATCAGGCTCTCAATTGACTGAACTTATATAAGTAACTCTATTTCTCAATTAATATGAAGCAAAAACAAAATAGATCGTTGAACACATAAATAACTGGAAAAAAAAATAATCTCATAAATAATACTACTATATCATCATCAATAAAGTTTCATTCTCAAACTTAGTTGAAAACTTAACTAGACATATTGATAAAAATAAATTCTAAAATTTGGATATAAATAAACATCAAAATAATATTTATAATAAATATAAAAAATAAAAATAAAAATTACATGCCAGAAAATGTAAACGTAATTGTAGAACCTCAATTTTTCTTTCTCAAATCTGTAATACTCCTCCTTTATCCTTAAGGTTAGATTTTGTAATTAAGTTCAAATATAAAATTATCATTTTATCTAATCTTATTATTATAAATTTTTTAAATTTCTATATAAAATATAATAAATAATTCAATTTTTTTAAATTTTAATTTAATTATTTTTAACTCCTTAAATAATAATATTATTAAAATATAATATTTTAAATTTTTAATTAAAATTAAAATTTATTATCTCACTCTCCAAACAAAACGAAATTTGTGCAGCCTTTTATTTAATATTTTTGGGATCTCATTCGGCATGTAGATGATAAGTGTCCCGTGTCTATTTATATATCATCATTCGGTTTCAACAAGATTTTAGTTATTAAAATTTAAAAGTACCTTTCACATCACTTTTTGCGGTGGGTAGCGTGAATCAAGGAATTGATATAAAATCAAAGAGTAGCAGCACCAAGTAAAATAAAAGAGCACGAAAGCATAGTAAAAAGAATATTTTATTTTATTTTTTTTTAAAAGAAGAATATTTGCAATTTGAGCTGCTGGGAGATCATGGCAAATTTGAAATTTCTGATTAAAAATAATACAGTACATAAAATAAAATAAAATAATTTAAAAACTATCGTTCAATATGGTAAAAGGCTGCATTCAAAACTGAATTTTATTTTTATAAGGCTGCAACTTTTTTAATGCAACAGAAATGTAATTTTACAATATGTTTAATAGATATTTTTTATAGATAAAAGAGATGAAATAAGTTAGACAAGAACATAATTAAACTAAGTAATCTATAAAATTAAAGTACAAACTTCGACAACATTATTAGTATTAAGTGGGAGTTCTATTTCATTCGTATTTGCAATTTTACACATACAACTACATACGTTATTGAAATTGTAAAAATTTTAAAATTTATAGTTTGAGATTTCAAACTATAAAAGAAATAATTAACAATATGGCACTGGTTGGTAATATTCTACTATAGCAAGATTATTAATGATGATTATAGTCGTTGCTAGTTTTATAATTATCATCGTAATTACTTTCTTATTTGGTAGGAAATTCTCCCGCTAGTATATTTGTGATCAATATAATGACAATATAATTTTGGTCATTAAAAGTGATATTAGTGACGAATTTAAAGTTTTTCTCATTGAAAATAAACATTTAGCTACAAGATTTATATCGTAGCTAAACCATTACCTTTTACAAAGATAAATTGGGTCGCATAAAATTAATTATTAGACTATAATGGACAAAAAATTATATCTTCACTAAAATTTATTATTTATGACAAAATGTCGTTTACCTATTAAAAAATATTAATGAGAAAATGCAGCTCGTTGGCAATACTCAACTGTAGCAAGATTGTTAGCAACGATTATAATCATTGCTAATTCTATAATCGTTGTCATAATTACTCTCGCTTATGAATTTGTGGCCAATACAAATGATGATATAATTTTGGTTGTTAAAAGTGATATCAACGATAAATTTAAATTTTTTTTCACTGAAAATAAACTTTTAGCTACGAGTTTTATATCGTCACTAAAATATTACCTTTTGCGAAGACAAATTGAGTCGTAAAAATTCCATTATTAGACTAAAACTAACAAAAAATTACAGTTTCACTAAAAAAAATTTTATTTATGACAAAATGAAACTAGTTGACAATACGCTACTACAACAAGATTATTAGCGACGATTATAGTCATTGCTAGTTCTATAATTGTCGTCACAATTACTTTCTCATTTGGTGAAAAAAATTTCCGCTTATGTATTTGCAATCAATATAAATAACTATATAAGTTTGGCTGTTAAAAGTAATATTAGCGACGAATTTTAAAATTTTCTTCACTAAAGATAAACATTTAGCTACGATTTTTATATCGTCGCTAAAATATTATCTTTTGCGAAGATAAATTGTCACAAAAAGTCGATTATTAGACTAAAACTGACAAAAAATTACAGTTCCATTAAAACTTATTATTTATGACAAAAAGAAACTAGTTGGCAATACTTTACTACAACAAGATTATTAGAGACGATTATAGTCATTGCTAGTTCTACAATTCTCGTCACAATTACTTTCTTATTTGGTGAGAAATTTTTTCGTTTATGTATTTGCAACTAATATAAATGACGGTACAATTTTGGTTGTTAAAAGTAATATCAGCGATAAATTTAAACTTTTCTTCGCTAAAGATAGACATTTAGCTACGGTTTTTATATCGTCGCTAAAATTTTCATCGATAATAGTAATTTTTCTTGTAGTGTACTATTATCCCAAAACTTACTGTTATCACCTTTAGGCATCAAGTAAAGAGCGTATTTTAACTATTTTGATATCTTCGATACTCTAATACTAATAATATATAGGAAATCTTTGTATCATAACTTTGTAACAATTAAATAATAGTATGAAATTCTAACTTAAATTATCTCATATGCAAAATATACAGAAAGAAGCATAAACATATTATTTTAAATATTATATCTCAAGTACTATTTGGTGGGAAGTTCTGAAAATCAAGTTATGGATGCCTTTCATAATACAAGATTTAAAAGCAATTCTGCCATATTCATGGATGATCCAATATTTTCCATATGAGCTTTTCATAAATCAATAATTTTTATCTCCTTTTCATCATAATCAAATCCAATTAGATAGCAATTCGATAAATTTTCTCTTTTCTTGAAGCATTAAGTTGAATTCATTCGACCTTCAAATATACCATATCAAATAGTATCATAAAGAAGAGTAAGTAATAATCATTATATATTTATTGATATGCCAATAATTAGAAATTTATTATTTAAGTTTTTTGATCCTTGCAATCAGCACTACATCACCTGCTATGGGTTATTTTACCACTCTCATAAGAAACTCATCTTCATTCTCAAGACCAATATTTTTTATATTAACAATCTTCAATATAAGAGCTTTCTAGACGAAGAGACAAGAGAATAATATATTGTGTAAATACATACAAATAGACATATAAATGAATGAGAAATTTAAATTTAAATTATATAGCATCTACTTTAGTCTTGTGTTGACAAGGATATTTAGATGCTCTGAATGTATATTTTTCCGTCTTCCTAATCTCATAACTTTTTATCCATTCGAAAGCCTTAATGATTGATTATTTATAGCATCTTGTTTCTTTCTCTTTACAACAATAAAGTTACAACAATAGCATTTTTCCTTCTTTCTCTTTAAGACTTGTTGCGACCACTTCTACAGCTACAATCGTAGAAAATTGTAGCTAGATCTTATTCAGGAGAAAATCATTAGCTTTAATGCCCAAAACCACGAAAATTGTTAATACTTATTGCCCAACATCACAAAGATTGTAGCTTTAATGCAAAATCTTATTTTGGAGAAAATTGTATTTGTATGCTTAATCTTTTGACAATAATAAAATTAAAAAGTCGAATCTTATTGTTTATAGAAGTCTTAGATAAGTAAAACAATCTTATTCTCAATGAATATTTACTACAAAAAATTAATGGTCTAATCAATAACACTATTAGTAAGGAGACAACCAACCCCATACAAATAAAAAAGCTACACCAAGAATGTGAATTGATTACCATACATAAAAAACACCTTTAAACCTAAGACAACAATATAATCATTGCCCTATCCAAAAAAAAAAACACTATAATCATTGCTAATGCGAATCACGATAGAACTCATACAATTAAACAATAGGCCACAAATAAAAGTTTTGTTGAGAATTATCTTTTTCCTTTCCCATCAACCTCAAACAAGTTACGATGATAAATACAAATAAGAGAATAGAGAAACCCTCACATTTAAGTCAACAAAAAGTACTAGCAGTAAGTCAATGACCAATCCTAATATTGCAAATACAACTTGATACACTACATATCAATGTGTAACAAAAAAACATGTGTTTAATGATGCTAATCTCTTAAGGACATGATACAAAATATATATAGTGATAAATGTTATCTAATCAAAGGGCCTTGCATCATTTACTACATTTCTCTTGATTCTTAGCTGGATTTAAGGCCCCACCATCTCATATACGCCAATCTCAAAACGGGAAAAATCTCAAGATAATTTATCCTTATAAGTTAATTACAATGTGTCAAAAGATTTATAGATAAAGGTCTCAAAATATGATAAAATTACCACCTCATATATTTTTCAATATTTTTTACACCTTCCAATATTATCAATTAACCGTTATTATCTTTTTGACAAAAAATGAATTGATAGATCCTAAAAATTAAATAATTTCTAAGTAGAAATTTCTTAAACACACTTGAGCCAAGGGACAGTACCTCTTCCTAAACACTAATCAGGAAAGTATTCCTAAAAAGTTTGAAATATTGAATCTTTTGGCTTTATTACCATAAATTACCATAAGCTCTGCTATATTTTCCTCTAAAAGGAATAAATAAACAATGCAATATTTTAAATTTGCATTCCCTCATCAATCATTAATAATTTCCTCTTAGAGGGTTTGATTTCCTCCCTCAAGCAACTCATGCAAGCATTGTTACAATTGATTTTATATCAACCAAAATCAATCAAAAAACTTTCTTTAGCTAGTTGCTTCCTTTCATTTACCCTTTAATTTGGTCACTCGTCAAGACTGTTGCACAGTTTAGAAAATCTTAAACTACTTTCTAAAATTTCTCCCTTACTTTAATTAATCTTATGTACTTCTTTCTTTGGAAATTATCATTTTAAAATACTCATATATTTCTAACATATATTATAATCATATGTACATGAGACATATGCATACTTATAATAGAAGAAAAAAACTATTGGTGTACTCCTAAAACTCATTGTACATTATCACATTCAGGCATCCATGATAAAGAGCGTTTTTAGCTATTCTAATCTCTTCGATATTCTCATGCTAAGAATAAGAAATCTTTGTATCATAATTTTGTAACAATGAAACAATGGTATGGAATTCTGACTTAAATTATCTCATATGCAAAATACATAAAAATTAACATAAACATATTATTTTAATTATTATATTTTTTATTATATTTGGTAGCAGGTTTCTAAAAATCAAACTATGGCCGCCTTCAAAGACTAGATTTATCATGAGCATTTCTGCGAAATATATGGATTTACCAATATTTTTCATATGAGCTTTTCATAATCCAATAGTTTTTGTTTTCTTTATTGTCATAACCAAATTCAATTACAAAGATTGCATGTTAATAAATTTTGTTTTTCTCTTGAAGTCTTAAGTTGAATTTATTCGACTTTCAAATATGCACAATCAAACAATATCATAAACAAGAATAAGTAATAATCATTACATTATTATTACTATGCCAATAAGACATTAATTATACAAGTTGTTTAAATATTGCAATCAGTACTGCACCACCTGCTAATGGTTATTCTTTCACTCTCATAAGAAACTAATATTCATTCTCAAGATCAACATTTTTTATATCAACAATCTTCTCAGCAAGAGCCTTTTATAGGTAGAGACAATAGAAAAATATGTTGTGTTCGTACACATAGACAGATATAAATATATATATTTATATATATGTAGGAGAAATTTGAATTTATATAACCTCTTATTCAATCTTGTGTTGACAAGAATGTTTATATGCTTTGAATTGATATTTTTTCACTTTCCTAATTCCATATCTTATTATGAATTCGAATGTCTTTCTGATGGATTATTTTTAGCATTTTCTTTCTTTCTTTCTTTCTTTTATAGAAATCAAGCACTCCTTGGAAAAAAAAAGTTTGAAAATATCTTTCTATCAATTTTTACCTTTAAGATTTGTTGTGACAATTTTTACTGCAACAATTGTAGAAATTTGTATTTGAAACTGATTTAGCAGAAAATATTTTTAAGATATTGTTATCCCAAAAATTACTATTATCACCTTCAAGCTTCCAGTAAATATTGTTTCTAGCCATTATGATCTTTTCGATATTCTCATACTAAGAATTAAAAATCTTTGTTTCTAACAACGAAACAATGGTATGGAATTCTAATTTAAATTATCTCATATGAAAAATATATAGAAAATAGCATAAACATATTATTTTAAATGCTATATTTCGATAACTATTGGGTAGGAGATTCGGAAAATCAAACTATGACTGGAAGACTTTACAAGCAATTCTACCAAATCCCGATCTCAGCTGAATCAAATCAGTTTCTTGAAGCTTGGGATCGAGAGTTTCCTCTCTGGTGTGCGAACCAGAGGTGGCGAAATAGGTTGGCTCCCAGGGTTTCAGGCACGCATTGAGATAAGGAACCTAGATGGAGAGTCTAGAAGATCAGTGGAAGAACCTTAGGTTAACAAAGGAAGAGGAGGTGGTTCTAGAAGTAGCCAACAGAGACGGGTAAGGGACCTCAAGAAAGGGGGATAGAAGTCTCATTGGAAAGGTATGCACAGATAGAGCTGTGGGAAAAGAACTGATAAGCAACGCAATGGCAAAAATTTGGAGGATTGGAAAAAAGGCTATCTTTCAAGAAGTGAACAAAAACATGTTCACCATTACTTTTGAGACCCATGAGGACATGCACAGAATATTGGATGGAAAGCCATGGACTTTTGATAACACCCTGTTTCAGTTATGGCCATACGAAGGGGGTATGCGCCCGGGGAAGCTAATCTTCAAAAAGGAAGTATTCTAGATGCAAATTCATGATCTACCACTAGGATGCATGACAATGGAATGGGGGACCCAAATAGGAGGATCAGTGGGACGAGTTCTAGAAGTTGATGTGGAGGAAGATGGCATTGGTTGGGGGAGATGCTTACGGGTAAGGGTGGAGATCCCGCTATATAAACCAATTGCAAGAGGGCGATTCATAAATTATTAGGGCTTAAGGCATTGGATTCATTTCCGTTATGAAAATCTCCCGAAGATATGCTTCCATTGTGGGTGGTTTATCCATGATCAGAAGGGATGTGGGGCAGTTGACACCAATAAAGACGAAGCGGAAAGCTTAGGTACACAATTTGGGCCGTGGCTCTGTGCTGAAAAAGCAATGAGGCGGCGGGTGTTTTCGCCCAACAATGGTAGAAGCGACGGGGGGAAGGAAACCGGACTAAATTCCGGCAGGATGGATGTGGAGAATTCAGAGAGCAGTCCAGTCGAAGGACCATCGGAGAAGGAGGTGGCGAAGGGCCTGTCTGATTTCACCACTCCTCTACCCCATGCCCCTAGAGTAGGTCAAAAAGGAAGCTATGTTGATACGGGGAACAATGTGATGCTGTCAGCGGAGTCAGAGGGAGGGGATGTTGCTGTGGGAATAGCTCCTTCCTCATAATCGGGGGAGAAATCCCCACAGGATTTGCAGCATGGGGATGTACGTTCGGAGGCAAGAGACGAGGGTGGAAAGGGAATTGAGCGGGAAACTGTCTTTGAGACTCAAATAGGGCTTGGGCTTGGGCCAGTGTGTGGGTCACGTGTGTGGGTTGTGGAACATAAGGGGAGGCCCTGGCCCATCCTATCCACTTGGACAACATAACTGAAACGGCTGAGCAGGACCAACCTCATTCGGCTCTAAGTGTTGGAAAAAAAAAGGGATAGCCGAAAATGGAGGAGATGTGCTCGTGACCAAGGAAGCTTTCCAGTTGTTTTTTCACCGCATCCCTCACCTAGTAGGAAACGGCTTGCAGCTGCAGGTAAGGTCAATCTAGCCCCTCCTAAAAAGAGTAGGAAGACTCGGGCAGGTGTTAAAGTGGTGGACGATGGCAATCCTTTGGAATCGAAGGTGGCTGTACGGCAGCCCCACCGACATCAATGAAAATGATAAGCTGGAACTGTCGGGGGCTTAGGAACCCCCGAACAGTTCAAACCCTTCGCTTATTAGTGAAGGATAAGATGCCCGATTTGGTTTTCTTGATGGAGACCAAATTATCGTATACCAATGGACTCAGGGTTGCTAAGAGGCTAAATTTCGATGGGTGCATTGTAGTAGAGGCAAGAGGAAGGAATAGGGGTATGCTGCTGTGGAAACAGGAAGACTTAATCGAGTTGATTAATTATTCCCACCATCGTATTAATGTGAGAGTCAATGATGAAAGATGTAAGTTTAACTGGCTACTGTCTTGCTTTTATGGCCATCCAAATGCTAGTTTAAGAAATCAGACGTGGGAGTTACTATCCTATTTCAAGCCTCGTGATGGGGGCTGGGGGGTCATGGGGGATTTTAATGAGATTTTGTTCAAGGAAGAGAAGGTGGGAGGGAGACCCTGAAGTGAAAATCTTATGTGTATGTTTAGGAAGGTTCTGGAATAGGGTAATCTGTTTGATCTGGACTGGAAAGGATACAAGTTTACATGGTGCAATCTACATGAAGACGAGTCTTTTACCAAAGAAAGACTTGACCAAGCCATCGCAAACAGTTCTTGGAGAGCAAAGTATTCTGAGTCCTCTGTGGAAACTCTACCTACTGTGTGCTCTGACCATAATCCAATTCTTCTTCATTGTTGCAGTAGTGGAACTGTAAGCTGTAGATCCTATAATCCTTTCAAGTATGTGGCAGGCTGGGATAAGGAAGAGGGATGCAATGAGGTGGTCTCGGAAGTTTGGAAAGGAAGAAGTGGGGGGGCTAACATCATGGATAGCATGCTAAGAAAATTGGAAGCAACAAAGAGGGGACTGTATCAGTGGAGTAAAAGCATTGTAAGGGATAGAACTAAGGCTATTAGGGAAAAGACTGTCTTGTTAGGCAGATTGCAGAATGAAGGAGATGCAAGTAGCATGAATCAACAAAAAAGGATTCAAAAAGAGCTAGATTTCCTCTTAGACCAAGAAAATACGTGGTGGAGGCAAAGGGCTAAGAAACATTGGTTGGTGGGTGGGGACAGGAACACAAGATTTTTCCATGCATGCGTTAACCAAAGAAGGAAAAAGAACTGGATTAGAAAGTCACAGATATGCAAGGGAGAGTTTTAACTGGGGATTCTGAAATAGCAAATGGTTTTAATAGCTTCTTCTCTTCAATATTCCAGTCATCACAGCCAGATTTAGTATGTGTGGCTCAGTGCATAGAGGGAGTGAATTCAAGGGTGTCAATGGAGATGAAACAGCACCTGGAGGAGGATTTTACAAAAAAAGAAGTGGAATAGGCTCTCATGCAAATGTCCCCCTTCAAATCTCCCGGGCCCGATTGTTTCAGTGCAGGCTTCTACTAAGAACACTGGAAGATGGTGGGAGTTGAGGTGACCCAGGCAGTGCTAGAATTTCTTAAAACAGGACAGATGCCAAAGGACTTGAATCACAACTTGCTAGTGTTAATTCCCAAGGTAAACTCCCCCAACTCTATGAATGAGTACCGGCCTATTTCCCTTTGTAATGTAGCATATAAATTGATATCGAAAGTTCCCCGATTTGTTAGGGGTATTCTTCGTACTGATAAACTTGGAATTCCCAGTATTAGAGCTTAAAGTGTTTTGCCATTGGTTTCTCTTGTTTCTAGTCTCGAGGTTGTTTTGTTTGGTTTCGTTTGGCTTTGTTTGTTTGGTTGGCTTTGTAACCACGGTATTCCTCCGCCATATGTGAGGGTTTCTGAATAAAATTAGGGAAAGGTCACTCGTAGACAGGTGGCCTTGACTCTTTCTTAAAAAAAAAAAAAAATTGATATCAAAAGTCCTGGCAAATAGAATGAAAGGAGTTTTGGATGAGGTAATTTCTTGGAATCAAAGTGCGTTCATTCCTAATAGACTAATTACCGATAATATTATGGTGGCCTACGAACTTCTCCATACCATGCATGCTAGACAGAAGGGCAGAGAGGGCTCCATGGCTATCAAGTTAGATATGTCAAAGGCCTATGACCTAGTAGAGTGGTCTTTCCTTGAGGCAATGATGCTCAAACTAGGGTTTGGACAGAAATGGACTGATTTAGTGATGGTGTGTGTCAAAACAGTCTCCTACGCCGTCATGATTAATGGGGTGCCGAGTGAAACTTTTTTTCCAACTAGAGGGCTTCGACAAGGGAACCCTTTATCCCCTTACTTGTTCTTATTTTGTGTTGAAGGCCTCAGCTCGTTACTATTTAAGGCAGAATCCAAGAGTCTCATTAAGGGGGTTGTAGTTGCAAGGGGTGGTCTGAGGATTAACCACCTTCTATTTCCTGACGATTGTGTTATTTTTTGTAGAGCAAGGTTGGTTGAATGGTACTACATCCGTGATCTATTGGTTCTATATGAGGAAGCCTCAGGTCAAACTCTAAACAGAGAAAAAACGAGTGTTTTCTTCAACACAAATACCAGGAAGCCAAGGATCTAATGCTACAGTAGATAAATGGCTTGAGATGCAATGACTACAACCGATACCTAGGTCTCCCAACTGTGGTGGGGAGATCTGAATACAATACTTTCATAGGCTTGAAGGAAAAGATATGGAAAAGGATCAATAGCTGGAAAACAAAGTTCTTATCGGTAGCTAGGAAAGAGATCCTTATAAAAAGTGTTCTGCAGGCTATTCCAGCCTACTCCATGAGTGTTTTTAAATTGCCGGGAAAGCTACTCAAAGAAATAGAAAGCCTTTGGGCTAGATTCTGGTGGTGTAATTAAAGTGAAGGAAAAGGCATCCATTGGAAATCTTGGAGGTCTTTGGGAGAGGTCAAAAATCAAGGGGGCTTGGGATTTCGAGACCTCAGCAGTTTTAACAAGGCTCTTCTAGCCAAGCAATTATGGAGAATGATAAAAGATCCTTCCTCAATGGTCTCTCTTGTCTTTAAACAGAAATATTTTCAGAAGTGTGACCTCCTGGAGGCTAAATTGCATGGGGCCCCTTCTTTTATGTGGAGAAGTCTGTGGTCTAGCTTGGAACTAATTAAAGGGGCGGGCAGGTGGAAAATGGAAAAAGTATAAAAATTTGGAGGGATAAATGGATACCTGCCCTTGTGACTTTTCAGATCCAGACACCTTTAAACACATTGGATCCCGAGGCCAGAGTGGATGTTTTGATTGAAGAGAGCAGCTGTTCATGGAAATCTGATGTGGTGAAAGCAGTTTTCAATGATGAGGAATTAAAGATTATTTGTTCTATCCCATTGAGCAGCAGAGAAAACAATGATAAATTGATATGGGTGGGTTCAAAGAAAGGTACATTCACTGTCAAAAGTGCCTATTTTTTGGAATCCATGATTTTGAAAAGAAATGAAGGTGAAGGCTCAACCAGAGGGGAGAATCAAGAGATGTGGAGTGTGACGCCCCGACTCCCACGCATAAAAAGTCTTGAGAATCGTGACGTCAGGATGATGACACACGGTCACACATCCCAACGAACAAGTGCCAAGTGTGTGCAACAAATAAATAGTGCACAAAATAAATACGCAGCGGATAATAATAATTAAGTCTCTAGTACCAGAATTTTAATTTAATACAGATATCCAAATACAAAGTATTTAAAACATAAGCCAAATGTCCTNTGACGCCCCGACTCCCACGTACAAAAAGCCTTGGGAATCGTGACGTCAGGATGATGACACACGGTCACACATCCCAACCAACAAGTGCCAAGTGTGTGCAACAAATCAACAGTGCACAAAATAGATACGCAGCGGATAATAATAATTAAGTCTTTAGTACCAGAATTTTAGTTTAATACAGATATCCAAATACAAAGCTTTTAAAACATAAATCAAATGTCCCATAAAATATACAAAAGCAGAAAAAGAACCATAACTCGAGTGATCCCAGATCACTCCTCCGGGAGAGCCAAATCCTCAGACTCGGCACCTGCAACATCATAATCAAAATCTGCAGTACCATTAAATGGTACCACAGGTAAGTTATAACCTAACCAATCCTGAAATAAAAACATATTTAAGCAACTAGTCATGCATGCCCATGATGCAATATGCAACACACGCCAAAAATCACGTTTTTTGCCCAAAAACATTAATCCGTCATTTTTCCATAAAATGACACACAAAATCAGCTCACGCTATGTTCCCAGAAAACAGCCATTTTCCATTTATCCCTTAATTCATATGCACCATGGTCTCCCCTATGGACCATCCGCACGTCCTGGCTAATTTACGAGCGATGTCCAGTTCCGCACCCGGTGCGTTCGTGGCCAGGTCATCCTCTAGCCCCAGCCAGCAGAAGGGCCACGAAGTTGGCATGTCCAATGTCCGATCCCGTTGTCGCCCGGCGACAACCCAGGGGACGTCACTCAGTATATTCCGCTCCCGAGTGACCAGAGGAGCTCCACCGAGATAATGCCCCATCTCGGCT
>QEOT01007336.1:72819-100215 GCA_003123785.1 Pterocarya stenoptera | reverse complement strand
GCCAATGGTGGCCGGACGGCGGCGGTGGAACGAAAAGAAGCCCACGGCTTCGCACGGTCTACGGCGGCTAATGGCGGCAAGGGGCGGCCTGAAAATGAAGGGGGTTGCTCGCCGCTGGCTGGGGGATCGAGTGGTGCCGGCGGTGAGGCACACGGGTGGCCGGCGGCGGTGCAGGGAAGAGAGGAACCGAGAGCACGGGGGGAGAGGAGAGAGAGAGGGTCGGGTTGGGAGAGAGAGAGCGTACGCGGGAGAGGAAGAAAAAGAAAGAAAAATGAAAGAAAGAAGAAAAGATGAGGGAAAAAAAGAGAGATCCGGATTTCATCTTGGGTTTCGAAATGATCAAACGAAGAAGATTTTAAAACTACTAGCTAAATAAAATAATTCAAACGCAGTGAAATGCTTAATTAAAACAATAATAATTTTAAACTCCAAAAACAACCCAATTTAAATTAAAGATCACTTTAAATACAAAATAATAAATAACACTGAGAAAACACATAAGAAATTAATTTTCACAACTTAAAATATTATAAAATAGTATTTAAAAACTCTCATAATTTAAAATAAGAGAACCAAGCACTAAATAATTTAAATTAATCATTCATTAAAATAATACTAAAATACGGGATGTTACAGATCGGGTGTCTACATATGTAAAATAAATACAATGAATCACCTACGTGTCGCGCTGTGAACGAAGGGCTGCTATTATTTACTTAATAGCCGGACCGTTTTCCAGCTTTTCTCTTTTTATATATATATATGAAATACAATTGTATGTGTTGGGTATAAAATTTACTAGCGCTCGGCCCATCAGTAATTAAAAGGCCCATTAACAAAGCAAATAAGGGAATGACAAAACCTACCAATTGATGGTTTGAAAGATGAGCTTTATTTTTTACAAACTCAACATATTGATGATATGGAAGTTTTCATGTCAATTATGTTAAAAAATAATTGAAATTTTATTTTATTTTTTATATTATAATAGATCTTACTATAAATAATATGTTAACACACCAGTTTATATGCATCAAAATTTGAGTTAAAATTGTGGAATAAGACGTAAAGTAAGAGATATGACTTCAAGTTTTACTCTTTATATATTTGAGAACATAGTAACTCATGAGAGATTGCAAAGTCATCAAATATAATAGATTTCGTCTTTGAAAGCCTTAGTGTCAAAACACGTAAATATATATCAACATCTCTCTATTTACATTCATTATATTTTATTTACTATTTGAATCATAAATAAACGTTTGAAGTGTCATACCACCATTCAAGCACCATTATGGGCCATTCAACCTTACTGTTGTCATCTGGCCTTAAGGAAAAATTACATCAGTAATACGTATATTGTTTATAATTAATAGCCTTCACTTATAGTGAAGAATTATTTTGAAAACGTCAAAACTCAAACATAAAGCATCATTGGAAACAAAGATAGAATCAAAGCAAACAAAAAATTATAAATAAAAATTATAAAGCTTACTTTTATAAAACTCAATAAAATAATATTTTAAAAAAATGGTTTTTTTTTTATTTGATTTGTTTAAAAAAACCAGACCCACGTTAGAACGTCCCAGTGGCAGAAAGAGAAGGACTTGGATGTGATCGAAGACCAATATAATAGGAGTTAGAAAAAATTATGTTTAGAATTTTTCAACGAGAAAAGGAAAAATTTTAGCACCTTGAGTTCTTGGCAACATCATCCAAATGGACGGAATTGGTTTGCGGTCAAGGAGGGTTGAGTTTGTTAGCCAAGGCTTTTACTGTGATATCATGTTAAATAACGTAAATATATATATAATTTAATTAATTAATTCTGTAAATATGTGTATAATTTATTCTACGTAAAAATGTTGACTTTTTTTCTTCTTCCTTTTAATTTAATCAAAATTTTTAAATCAAAGCTGACATTTTCTTCATCTTTGATCAGATACGCATCAACATTGGATTAGTAGTACTTATCATACAATATTATTATATAACAGTGGTCTGATTCGATTTTGGCTTCTTCAATTTGGAGTAGTACATGTCAAGGTTGACGGCTTCTTGCTTGTGAAGGGAAACTATAGAGCTGATTCTGGGTCAAAGAAGCAAATTTATGTTTCAATATTCTCTGTAGACCAGGCTCGTTCAAGTTCATCCAATATCTAGAATATTTAATTAAATAGAAGTGAAGTATAACGACTTGAATCCGTTACTCAAGACCTTTGCTCTAAGACTATGTCTGAAAATTTTTTTTCTCAAAAAAAAAAAAAAAAAGTCTCAAAAATTTTAGTTAATAGAAAGAAAGAAAGAAATTGATTATTTAATTTATATTCAAATAAAATAAATGATATTTGCCGTCGTTCAGTGCACAAGCACTGCTTTGTGAGTTTATATTTGTATAATCCTTTTGTAGTTAAAGTATTTATCTTCGAGTTAACACGTGTGTTAATATGTACGAGTCGAGCTAAATTTTATACGAGTTATATCGTTTAATAATCGATCATAATTTTGTATTTATGAACGTCTCGCTTAATAAATAAATCGAGCGAATTCAAGTTTGACCGAGTCGAACTTGAGTGACTCATCGAGTAGCCTTGCTTGTTTATAACCCCAATGATTTGTAACTTATAATTAGCTTCTTATGTCAACACACTAGTTATTATAAGACCCATTATAATTATAAAGTCAAAATCAAAATCAATACTTTCTCAATATTATGAGACTCACTTTAATGGTATGTTGGGTGTGCTAAAAAAATATTACAAATTAACTGTCCTTTTACTCTCAAATTAATATGGGAACTTGGTCAAGGATTCAAATTATGAATATTCTTGTATGCTAGCTAGACTATTTTTTGAGGTTTTTTTTTTAATACTAGTTATGAGTTTTAAATAGATAAACTTTATGTAAGTTTTTTATAAAAAGGTGAGTCTTATTAAAAAAAAATAATAGTCTTTTTAAATATATATATATATATATCAACATCTCTCTATTTACATTTTCTATATTTTATTTACTATTTAAATCATAAATAAATATTTGAGTGTCATACCACCATTCAAGCAAACATTATGAGCCATTCAACCTTATTGTTGGCATCTGGTCTTAAGGAAAAATTACATCAATAATACTCCCATTGCTTATAATTAATAGCCTTCACTTATGACGAAGAATTATCTTGAAAACATCAAAATTCAAACACAAAGCATTATTGGAAACAAAGATAGAATCCAAGCAAACAAAAAATTATAAAATAAAAATTATAAAGCTTACTACTATTATATAACTTAATTTAATTTAATTTATATAATTCCGTAAATATATAAAATTTAATTTATTAATTCAGTAAATATGTGTATAATTTCCTAAAAATGTTAATTTTTTTTTCTTCCTTTTTTTAATCAAATTTTTTAAATCAAAATCGACATTTTCTTCATCTTTGATCAGATACACATCAACATTGGATTAGTAGCTATCATGCATACAATATTATAGAACAGTGGTCTGATTCAATTTCGCTTCTTCAATTTGGAGTAGTGCATCTCAAGGTTGACGGCTTCTTGCTTGTGAATTAGGGAAACTATAGAGCTGATTCTGGGTCAAAAAGCAAATTTAAAGTTTCAATATTCTCTCTAACCAGACTTTTTTTAAGTTTAAATCGTAGAATATTTAATTAAATATAAATAAATATTAGAGTCAAAATTTGATTATTTAAATTATATTTAAATATGAGAAATGAATCTATAGTTGTGAAGTGTACAAACACTAAATAATTTATTTAAAAAAATAATTAAATACGAGATCTACATAGAAAAAAAATTAATTTTTTAATTATAGACTTTTTTTTAAAAAGAATTACACGGCAACTTGTAATATCTCTTGATTGAGCGGCCACTTGCAAATTTTGAATAATAGGCTATTTCACACCGTTTGCCACTTTAATATCTCTAGACCTCATCATCCAAAATAGCAAACATCTGATCGGCCACAAAATTTTTCTGCATTGATTTTTAGCACAAAACAACTACCAGAAATGATCAACTAATGTCGCAATCAAAAAAAGAAAAAGAAATGATCAACTAATGTCAGACAGCCTGAAAGTCTCCATGAAAGTCTCAAAGAATGCAGCATATACCTGCATAAAACATTTTGGTGAACTGTGAGAATCTCCAAGCCTTTGTGTTTTCAGTGACGAGTTAGCCTAAACATGGCAGAGCACATTGTTTCCTTGGTACTAGATAAAATTGCAACCCAACTCATTGATGAAGCTGTTTCCTTGTCAAAAATCTGTACACAAGTTGAATGGATCGAAGACGAATTGAGGCGAATCCAATGCTTTCTTAAAGATGCTGATGCAAAGCAAGATGGTGATGAAAGAATTAGAAACTGGATAGCAGACATTCGAGATGTTGCTTATGACAGTGATGATGTTATTGATATCTACATCCTCAAAATGACACAACAGAGAAAATTCATGTGTTTTGACTGCCACCCTTTTACGTTGGGCAGGTTCATAGCTCGGCACAATATCAACAGGCAGATCAGGAAGGTCAAATCTAAAATTCAACATATCAATTACAGCAGAGGAACTTATGGAATTGAAAATTTACGGAGGGGGAGAAGTGACAGGTCTTGCAGTTGGTAGGCTTCGGGAGAAGAGACGATCGTCTCCTCATGCTTGTGAAGAGGACACTGTTGGTTTGGTGGAAGACATAAACATGTTGGAGGCAAGAGTGATTCATGGGGAGCCGCGGCGATCAGTAATTTCAATCATTGGTATGGCAGGCCTAGGTAAGACTACACTTTCCAAGAAGATTTACCATTCTAGCTTTATCAAGAAGCATTTTGATTATTGTGCCTGGGTTTATGTTTCTCAAGAATATAGAGTCAAGGAGATCTTGCAATATTTAGGCAAAACAATATTGGGGCTTGGAAAAGCAGACTTTGACACAATGAGTAATGAGGATTTGAAGGAACTCTTGTCAAAATTCTTGGAGGAGAGGAGGTATATCATAGTTCTTGATGATATTTGGAAAATAGAAGTTTGGGATGATCTCAAAGCAGCCTTTCCAGATGCAGAGAATGGAAGTAGGATAGTGTTAACTACCCGTTTCAAAGATATTGCTTTACATGCTGATCCAAGAAGCCCGCCACACGAGCTATGCCTTCTTAGTGACGAGGATAGCTGGAAATTGTTGTCCAAAAAGGTGTGCCTAGAATGGAATTCCACAAGAACTTTACCTCCATGGTCTGAAGAGCTTGGCAGGCAGATTGTGAAAAAGTGTGGGGGCTTACCTCTTGCTATTGTAGTATTGGGAGGTCTCCTGTCCAGAAAAGAAGCATCCTACAGTGAGTGGCTCAAAGTGTTGCAGAGTGTGCATTGGCAGCTAACTCAAGACCCAACTCTATGTGCTGACATCTTAGCATTAAGCTATCAAGACTCACCATTCTACTTGGAACCATGTTTTCTCTCTGTAGGGAGGTGAGAGGATGTCAAGCACGGCACAAATTTTTAGACTTTATTATTGTCATTAAATTTTATTTCAAATTTGAAGAAAAAGATAGATCCAAATTTTAGAAGCTTTGTTTATTTTCAAGATCAAAATTTAAAAATTTGAAAATTTTAAAAATTTCTCAGCTTATCATTACAAAACAATTTAATTTTTTCAAATTTCAAAACAAATATAATATTAAAAAATATATTCTAACAATATTTTATTCAACTTTTTAATTTTAATTTTATTTCATCTCATCTTATTTCTGAAAACAAATCAGGCCTGACTCTCAAATTTAAATAAAAATTAATTAAAATAAAAGAGACTTAAAGCAGCTAGAGAGATTGGGCCTTGGATGGACGGACACGTAGTGAAGTTTGATTAATGGGTTTCTATTGACGTAAATTGGACGTAAAAGCAGCACGAAGGAGTAGCTTAGCCTTTCATTTTGATTTTACGGAAGACGCAGCAGATTTCAAGCTATCCGTTTGAGCAAGTTTCACGCATGCACGCAGTTTTTGCACGCGGACGAAGCTGGATCATACACGCACGGGGAAGATTCAAAATTTAAATTTTTTTGGGTCTTTCGAAGAAAGGGGAGCTACGTAACACAGCACGGACAGAGAGGAATGAATTTGTTTGGCCTTTCGTTTTGAAGACGCTGCTGCGACTGAGAGGCTAGCTGGGACAGCGACGAGTATTTTTTTTTCAGTGTTCGTTTCCTTTCGTTCTTCTCAGAAAAATTATGGTGAATTCATTTATGTTGAATTTGATTTTTAGCATGAATTAAATTTTCTTTATTCTAAGAAAACGATGTAATCTAGTTTCGAGCTATACTTACTTTTCTATGCTAATTTGAAGTAATTATCTTTCGTGTTTATCTGATTTATTCTGAATTTATTGCTTCTAATTAACTGACTATTAATTAGATGATTTTGATCTTGTGATTTGCTGTCGAAAGAGGCTTTTGCATGAGTTTGGAGATTTGCTAACAAACAGAGAAAATTAAATTCAATTAATTAGATGAGTAAAGCATAGTAAGGGAGTAGGTGAAATTGATTTCCTAGAAGTTTTCTTTCCCATTTGTTTGGTCTTCGAACAAACATTTTTTTTCCTTGAATATTTTCTTTGAATTAATTTTATTTCAAATTACAACTACAAAAATCTGAATGACTTTTCTAAATAAAGTCGAGATTAGTATGATTTCGGTATTTGTCAAAAATAAGTTACCAATCCCTGAGGATGATACTATTTTCATCACTTTATTATAAAACTACAATAATGTACACTTGCAATTTTGTACCGATCACACATCAAGTCACGTTATTTTGTATGTTTACTTTTGTATAATCTCTTTCTAGTTAAAGTATTTGTCTTCAAATTAACACTCGTGTTAATATCTACGAGTCGAGCTGAACTTTATACGAGTTGTATCGTTTAATAATCAGTCATAATTTTGTATTCATGAACGTCTAGTTTAATAAATGAATCAAACGAATTCAAGTTTGACCGAGTGGATCTTGAGCAACTTATTGAATAGTCTTGCTTGTTTATAACCCCATGATTTGTAACTTATAAGCTTCTTATGTCAACACACTACTTATTATAAGACCCATTATAATTATTAAAAAAAAAAATCAATACTTTCTCATTATTGTGAGACTCACTTCAATGCATTATGGTGTGTTGGGTGTGTTAAAAGAATATTGCAAATTAATTTTTTTTTTACCATCAACTTTGTTTTATATTGAGTTATTATATTTTTAAACTGGTGTGTAGAACATACCCACTAAAGTACTCACATATCATAATTTGATTTAAAAGAGAAATTTTAAAATTTAAATTTTACAAATCAAATCTTACCTACGTTTAAGTGATGTAGATAATATGTTTTACATGCATAAGTTTGAGAATACTAGAATATTAACTCATGTTTATTAGATTTGTTTTGTTGTCTGTCGGATTGATTCCTCATCCACATTCTAGTTTTTTTTTTTGATGGAAATAGTCACATTTTATTAATGATCCGAACTTACAACTGTTGACTTATCAGTACATGGAAAATCCAAACTATAAACCAAACTACGTATCAGCTTTGGGGCTTCCCCACATATAAATTGTTCTGTGATGGACATTGTCTTAACTTCTAAACAAACTTTCTCAAAATAGAGAAAGCGTTCTGTAAAACAGAACTTGCAGGCTCCTTCTATCCTCCCAAGGAATATGAGTATGGGGCTTAACTATGGACATCTATCGCGAAACTTCTCTTATTAGGATAAGGATGATCTTCTTCCATCCCTTTAAATGGAGTATCATTTATTGCGAAACTTCTCTTATTTTGGCACTTATCCAATCCATTTGAGTATAAAATGTGGACTATTTTGTATCATCATCTCGCTTGTCAATATAATCTTTCTAGAAGCACAAATGACCAAAACAACTCACAATTTGCATTAAATGGACACTCTCCATTTTCACATGTTTGCACGCATGCAAAATTAAAGTAGGATAGCAGTATCAAACTTTGGCACTTCAATGTACACATGGAAGTTGGAACTCTTTGGTCATGGGGCTAGAAGGGGGATTGATCACAATGTTCTTTAAAACACGCTGGGAATCAGATGCTGTTGATTCACCAACAAAACTCACCAGGGTACTCGATCAAACATCAAATGTTCAAATTGACTATGCACCTTCATGATCTGCAGGTATTCGTAAATTTATCAAACAAGTTCTGCACACCACTAACCACACTTTCCTTGTTACCAAAAAACCCAAGAATGGTAAAGAAACTTGACTATCATTTAGTTAAAACTGACTTGATCATCCGTCAGTTGGCCGCTTCCCTACAGAACAATCCATCAGATACCTATGATTTGATCATCCAATATTAACCATGTGAATTTGTTACCTGTTTACAGTAATGTTCACAGCACTTCGAGCATTTCTCTATATAAAACCAGGCCCTCCAACTACTTCCACACGCACAACATTTGTTCTCCTTCTGAACACTACGTCAAAGCTTCCCATGGTTACCTCATTTCATTTCCTTCACTTTGTTCCCTCCTTATCCTCATCTATTCCTCCATAGCATAAACATCCAAGGCAATGCCTTGGATTTGAACTTCCCTTCTAGCGTTTCAGTCTTTCAGAACCTTTGGAGGCAACCGCTAGCATAATTGCGTTGGTGGATATGCAACATGAGACACGTGGGATGGGGTCAAATTTAACTTTCAAGTTCTATCTAAAGGCTTATAGGTTTGGGATTCTACCTACTAGACTACATCATCAACTATTTTAAATTCACTAAAAATAAATAAAAATAAATAAAATAAAGAAGGAGAAAAAGAAGAAGAAAGATTATTGTTTAGAGAGTATGGACAAGGCTTTGTTATAATACTGCTTGTGAGGTATGCTTATGATAATGCTTCACGGATACCACCTAAAAGGCTAAAATCTATTTATAAATTTCCTCTTGAGATAGACTTGGAATTATAATTAGTGGGTCCTAGTAGGTGGGTTCAAAACCGGAAGAAAGATTTGGGGCAAGACCAGATTTGTTAGCAGGTAGATATAAGGGTGGACTGAAATAATTACATCTGTTTATGTGTGTGTGTGCATAATATATAAAACTGAGTGATAAAGAAATGCCAATGATACGCATCACATCATGATTGGTGTAGCTAAAACCCTTGCAAAAAATGGCATACTTGCTTAGAGATTACTCATTCAATTCATGTTACGGTTCTATGAACAAAATTCTACATCTCAAGTAAATCTGTTCATGAAAATATAGGGGAGAATCATCTATAGAGCACGCTTCATCAGCATTTTAGTGCCTCTTTTGTAAGAGTACTATGGCAGTAACCACGGCAAAAACATTTGCTGCAGTCCAAAACTTGAACTGACAGCAATGAGAAACTTGGGCTACCTACCAAATGGATGTGGTAAGGGCTATGCCTGAATAGTTGGGCCATCATATTTTCCCTGGCGCATATAGAGATCATCTGGTGTTTCTATCTCTGCAAGCCATGCATAGTCCTCTGGTGTTACTGAGTTATATGTGCATATTGTAGAAGGGCAAAAGGAGCAAAAGAAAAAAAGTAAGATAGTTACTTCAAGTTACTTACAGAAGGTTGAGTATGGGTAGTCCTGGTAGTAAGTGCATTTTCTGCCTGCTGCCTCTCTGTAGGGAGGTAAGAGGATGTCAAGCACAGCACAAATTTTTAGGCTTCATTATTGTCATCCAAATTTTAGAAGCCTATGGTCTAAGAACTCTCAGATTTAAATAAAAATTAATTCGAATAAAAGAGACGTGAAGCAGCTAGAGAGATTGGGCCTTGGATGAACGGACACGTAGAGAAGTTTGATTAATAGGGTTTCTATTGACGTAAATTGGAGGGGACACGTAGAAGAAAGTTTTATTTTTAGACTGCGATTGTGGGTTGAGCTAAGTTCAGCTGGGTTGAATTTTTTATGAATAGTAATGAGTTATGTGGAATCCATCTAAATTGAATTTAAAATATATTTAAATATTAAGATAAATTTAATATTTTTTATTAGATCCCACGTATAAAGATGTTTTAAGTTGAAAAAAATTATAGATCCCACATGTAAGAAGGTTTTAAACTGAGATAAATTTAGTAATTTGATAATTGAATGTTTAGATATTAGACTTACTTTAAAATTAGACTAAACTCAATTGAGCTCAATAACCAAACCAGGCTAGTCTTAGCTCTTGGACGTAAAAGCAGCACGAAGGAGTTCAACGTTGAGCTTTTTTTTTTTATTTCTCGTTTGACTTGGCCTGAAATTGGAGTAGCTTAGCCTTTCATTTTGATTTTACGGAAGACGCAGCAGATCTAAAGCTATCCGTTTGAGGGAGTTTCGCGCATGCACGCAGTTTTTGCACGCGGACGAAGCGGGATCACACACGCACGGAGAAGATTCAAAATTTAAATTTTTTTGGGTCTTTCGAAGAAACGGGAGCCACGTAACACAGCACGGACAGAGAGGAATGAATTTGTTTGGCCTTTCGTTTTGAAGACGCTGCTGCAACTGAGAGGCTAGCTGGGACGGCGACGAGTATTTTTTTTCAGTGTTCGTTTCCTCTCATTCTTTTCAGAAAATTATGGTGAATTCGTTTATATTGAATTTAATTTTTAGCATGAATTAAATTTTCTTTATTCTAGGAAAATGATGTAATCTAGTTTCGAGCTATGTTTGCTTTTTTATGCTAATTTGAAGTAATTCTCTTTTGTGTTTGATTTATTATGAGCTTATTGCTTCTAATTAACTGGCTATTAATTATATGATTTTGATCTTGTGATTTGCTGTCGAAAGAGGCTTTTGGATGAGTTTGGAGATTTGCTAACAAATAGAGAGAATTAAATTTAAATTGTTAGAAGAATAAAGAGCATAGTAAGGGAGTAGGTGAAATCGATTTCCTAGAAGTTTTCTTTCCCATTAGTTTGGTCTTCGAACAAACAGTTTTCTTTTCTTTGAATATTTTTTTTTGAATTAATTTTATTTCAAATTACAAAAATCTGAGTGATTTTTCTAAATAAAGTCAAGATTAGTATAAATTTGGTATTTGTCAAAAGTAAGTTACCAATCCCTAAGGACGACACTCTTCTCATCACTTTACTATAAAACTACGATACTGTGCACTTGCAGTTTTGCACCAATCACACATCAAGCCACGTTACTTTGTGTGTTTACTTTTGTATAATCCCTTTCTGATTAAAGTATTTGTCTTCGAGTTAACACTCGTGTTAATATGTACGGGTCGAGCTGAACTTTGTACGAGTTGTATCGTTTAATAATCAGTCATAATTTTGTATTCATGAACGTCTAGTTTAATAAATGAATAGAGCAAATTCAAGTTTGACCAAGTTGATCTTGAGCAACTCATTAAATAGTCTTGCTTGTTTATAACCCCAGTGATTTGTAACTTATAAGCTTCTTTTGTCAACACACTACTTATTATAAGACCCATTATAATTATAAAAAAAAAAAAAAAATCAATACTTTCTCATTATTGTGAGACTCACTTCAATGCATTATGGTGTGTTGGGTGTGTTAAAAGAATATTGCAAGTTAATTTTTTTTTCCCATCAACTTTGTTTTATATTGAGTTATTATATTTTTAAACTGGTGTGTAGAACATATCCACTAAAGTACTCACATGTCATAATTTGATTTGAAAGAGAAATTTTAAAGTTTAAATTTTACAAATCAAATCTTATCTATATTTAAGTGATGTAGATAATATGTTTTACATGCATCAGTTTGAGAATACTATAATATTAACTCATGTTTATTAGATTTGTTTTGTTGTTTATTGGATTGATTCCTCATCCACATTCTAGGTTTTTTTTTTTTTAATGGAAATAGTCACATTTCATTAATGATCCGAAGTTACAACTGTTGACTTATCATTACATGGAAAATCCAAACTATAAGCCAAACTACGCATCAACTCGGAGGCTTCCCCACACACAAATTGTTTTGTGGCGGACATGGTCTTAACTTCTAAACAAACTTTAACAGAGAAAGCGTTCTGTAAAACAGAACTTGCAGACCCCCTCTATCCTCCCAAGGAGGATGAGTATGGGACTCAACTATGCACATCTAATCCAATAGCCTACTTCTATGAAATTAATAACTAAAATAAACTGAAAAAAACTACAACTAAACACATTCACAACAACAGGACCACAAGCACTGGTGAGACCCCGGACGGCACGCCCACCGCAAGCATCATCATCTCGAGCCCTGACTAAGCGAGTACCCAACTAACGCATGGACCACAACAGCCTGGCCGTATGATCACCAGTCGTAGCATCGCTCACCACTCTCGAACAACTCTTGCCCCAGATTACGTCGGACCCAAAGGCTCAACACTACACTCGGGTCAACAAAACAACAACAAACCAGAGAAACAAAACAAAAACCAAATACTGAAAAGAAAACAACACTGAAACGATATAAGCCAAGATAAAAAAAATGGATGAATAGTGCACAAGCAGTCAGCAGTGTCGTGTGCAGGACACTATTCACACTGGGAGGAAAACCGTCGGTCAAACTTGGAAGTCCCAGAGTCAAAGGTTCCACAGAAGCCAAGCGTGGCGTCGGCAAAGGGCTCCTCGGTGGCGCTTGATGGCCACGCGCTGGCTAGATCCGGAGCTTCGTCCTGCGCGTGCAGGCGTCATGCTAGTGAGGCGCGTGTAGAAGTTCGATGACTGGAAAGACTCCAATGGCGATCCTCCCTTATTTGGCCTAAAAAACATAAAAACAAATAATAAAAACACAACACTAAAGTAAAGACATGCATGTTGTCTTTACATATCTGAAGAGTGTTTTATCTGTTGTTTTGAACAGTAAATGCTCATTTATTACACTAAATTAATATGGGAACGTGGTCAAGGATTCAAAATTTCAAATTAGGAATATTCTTTTGTATGCTAGCTAGGCTAGCTGTTGCAACAACTTTTTATGGCTATTTATTTTTTATTTTTTTTTAGTAATGCTAGTTACAAATTTTAAAAAGATAAATTTTGAATAAATCCTTTATAAAAATGCAAGTTTTATTAAAAAATAATAGTTTTTCTTATATTTTTTTAAAGCGAGTTTCACTTTTTATAAAGACTTGCACGTGACTTATCTATTTGAAATAGCTTGTACAGATAATTTCTATTTTTTTTTATCACATGATACATGTTTAATTAATTACTTGAGTGGATTATTCATAAATTTGGGTCTTAAATGAAATCCACGCGAGTCTTGTGACGTTAATCCCACGCAATAAATATTCTAGACCACTTGTTCTGTTGTGAGAAATATCCGCTTGTTTTTTTATATATATGAAATACGATTGTACGTGTTGGGTATAGAATTTGCTAGCTCTCGGCCCATCAGTAATTAAAAGGCCCATTAACAAAGCAAATAAGGAAATGACAATACCTACCAATTGATGGTTTGAAAGGATCTTTATTTTTTACAAACTCAACATATTTTGATGATATGGAAGCTTGGTCAATTATGTTAAAAAATGATTGATATTTTAATTTTTTTAAAATTATAATAGATCTTATTATAAATAATATGTTAACACACCAGTTTATATGCAGCAAAACTTGAGTTAAAATTATGGGATAAGACGTAAAGTAAGAGATATGACTTCAAAGTTTCACCATTTATATATTTGAGAACATAGTAACTCAGAGCATTGGCATTGGCTTCTTCAAATAACATTTCATCTTCAAATTTTACATATTTCTGCAAAAGTTGCCCCACATCGGTTTAGTCAAACACTTTCCATTTAAAACTTCAGCTACAGTAATTTCATTTTTTTTTTCAAAGATGAAAAGTCATGTTGCTTAGTTAAAGGTATTATTTATTATTTATTAAAGGTAGTGCATCTCTCTCCCTCTCCCCCGTTAATCCTGTGAGGTTCTACTACATAGTTTTTCTTCTAGCTTTTCTTCGATTTAGTGTTGCTTGTTATGCTTCTGGGTGGGTTTTTGTTTGTGGGTGCGTGGGTTTCTATTGGATTCTTTTATTTATTGGATTGTGAAAATGAAAATGAATATGATTATTGGAGATTATGAAAAAAGAATTAATTAAAAAATAAAAATTAATTAAAGAAATATAAAAATAAAAAATAATATTATTTTATTATTATAGAGAGTGTAATGGCTAATCCAATGTAGACTTCAAGTTTTGAATAATTAGCTAAAAGTGAAAAAGTTACATATTCTTCAAAATTTGAAGAATTGGATAGCTAATCCAATGCCAATGCTCTAAGAGATTGCAAAATCATCAAATATAGTAGATTTCGTCTTTATAAGCCTTAGTGTCAAACCATGTAAATATATATCAACATCTCTCTATTTACTTTTTCTATATTTTATTTGTTGTTTGAATCATAATAAACATTTGGGTGTCGTACCACCATTCAAGCACCATTATGGGCCATTCAACCTTACTGTTGGAATCCGACGTTAAGGAAAAATTACATTAATAATTCACTCATTGCTTATAATAGCCTTTACTTATGGTGACGAATTATCTTGAAAACATCAAAACTCAAACGTAAAGCATCGTTGGAAACAAAGATAGAATCAAAGCAAACAAAAAATTATAAAATAAAAATTATAAAGCTTACAACTCAATAATAGGAGTAGGAAAAATCCTGTTTCAATGGGAAAAGGAGAAATTTTAGCACCTTGAGTGGCTAAAATTGGATTGAGACATTAGTTAGTCAACACCTCTGCATTGATATTATATTAAATAACGTAAATATATATATAATTTAATTAATTAATTCAGTAAATATGTTTATAATATCTTCTTCCTAAAAATGTTAAATTTTTTCTTCTTCCTTTTTTTTAATCAAAATTTTTAAATCAAAGTCGGCATTTTGATCAGATACACATCAACATTGGATTAGTGGCTATCATCCATACAATATTATATATATATATATATATATATATTTATATATAACAGTTGTCTGATTCAATTTTCGCTGCTTCAATTTGTAGTAGAACATGTCAAGGTTGACGGCTTCTTGCTTGTGAAGGGAAACTATAGAGCTGAGTCTCGGTCAAAATGTAAATTTATGTTTCAATATTCTCTGTAGACCAGACTTTTTAAAATGATTGAATACGTTGAATATTTAATTAAATAAAAATAAATAATAGAGTCAAAACATTTACTTTTAAAATTATGTTTTAAAAGTTTTAGCTAATAGAAAGATAGAAATTGATTATTTAATTTATATTTAAATAAAAGAAATGATATTTATAGTTATAAAGTCTACAAATGGCGCCGTACAATTTATTTAAAAAATAATAATAAATACCAGATGTGCATAAAAAAAATATTTAATTTTTTAATTATAGACTTTTTTAAAAAGAATTACACGGGAACTTGTAATATCTCTTGATTGAGCGGCCACTTGCAAATTTTTCCAAAAGGATTTCGCATGATACCAACCCATTGACTAGTAGGCTATTTCACACCGTTTGCCACTTTAATATCTCTAGACCTCATCATCCAAAATACCAGACTTTCAAAGAATGCAGCATATACCTGCATAAAACATTTTGGTGAACTGTGAGAATCTCCAAGCCTTTGTGTTTTCAGTGACAAGTTAGCCTAAACATGGCAGAGTACATAGTTTCCTTGGTACTAGATAAAATTGCAACCCAACTCATTGATGAAGCTGTTTCCTTGTCAAAAGTCTATACTAAAGTTGAATGGATCGAAGACGAATTGAGGCGAATCCAATGCTTTCTTAAAGATGCTGATGCAAAGCAAGATGGTGATGAAAGAATTAGAAACTGGATAGCAGACATTCGAGATGTTGCTTATGACAGTGATGATGTTATTGACATCTACATCCTCAAAATGACACAACAGAGAAAATTCATGTGTTTTGACTGCCACCCTTTTACGTTGGGCAGGTTCATAGCTCGGCACAATATCAACAGGCAGATCAGTAAGGTCAAATCTAAAATTCAACATATCAATTACAGCAGAGGAACTTATGGAATTGAAAATTTAGGGAGAGGGGGAGAAGTGACAGGTCTTGCAGTTGGTAGGCTTCGGGAGAAGAGACGATCGTCTCCTCATGCTTGTGAAGAGGACACTGTTGGTTTGGTGGAAGACATAAACATGTTGGAGGCAAGAGTGATTCATGGGGAGCCGCGGCGATCAGTAATTTCAATCATTGGTATGGCAGGCCTAGGTAAGACTACACTTTCCAAGAAGATTTATCATTCTAGCTTTATCAGGAAGCATTTTGATTGTTGTGCCTGGGTTTATGTTTCTCAAGAGTATAGAGGCAAGGAGATCTTGCAATATTTAGGCAAAACAATATTGGGGCTTGGAAAAGCAGACTTTGACACAATGAGTAATGAGGATTTGAAGGAACTCTTGTCAAAATTCTTGGAGGAGAGGAGGTATATCATAGTTCTTGATGATATTTGGAAAATAGAAGTTTGGGATGATCTCAAAGCAGCCTTTCCAGATGCAGAGAATGGAAGTAGGATAGTGTTAACTACCCGTTTCAAAGATATTGCTTTACATGCTGATCCAAGAAGCCCGCCACACGAGCTATGCCTTCTTAGTGATGAGGATAGCTGGAAATTGTTGTCCAAAAAGGTGTGCCTAGAATGGAATTCCACAAGAACTTTACCTCCATGGTCTGAAGAGCTTGGCAGGCAGATTGTGAAAAAGTGTGGGGGCTTACCTCTTGCTATTGTAGTATTGGGAGGTCTCCTGTCCAGAAAAGAAGCATCCTACAGTGAGTGGCTCAAAGTGTTGCAGAGTGTGCATTGGCAGCTAACACAAGACCCAACTCTATGTGCTGACATCTTAGCATTAAGCTATCACGACTTACCATACTACTTGAAACCATGTTTTCTCTACTTGGGTCTTTTTCCTGAAGACTTTGAGATTTCGGCCAGGAGGTTGATCTTGCTATGGGTCGCAGAGGGATTTATACAGCCAAGAGGCCAAGAACCATTGGAAGATGTTGCAGAGGATTACTTGGAGGAACTAATAGGAAGGAGTATGATTCAGGTTGCAGCTAGGAAATCAAATGGAAGAATTAAAACATGCAGTATACATGACCTTTTAAGGGAATTTGCAATATCAAAAGCTAAGGAGGATCGATTTCTTGAAGTCATTCATCAGGATGTCAAAGTTAAGTCCTTTACAAGAGGTCGTCATCTTTCTGTACATTGCAGAGTTCCCCCTGCATTAAAAAACACTTCAAAGGTCCGCTCCTTACTGTGCTTTGACCTTAATGAACCCGTTTTCACAGAAATGAAGAAATTCAAACTCCTGCGAGTTCTTGACTTAGAAGGCATTCATATAGCTAGGCTTGACTCAGCTATTGGAAAGCTTGTTCATTTGAGGTATTTGGGATTAAGAGGTACATGGCTAAAAACACTCCCTTCATCAGTTTGCTATCTTGTGAAATTGCAGACTTTAGATCTGAGATCAACTTTAGTCAATCCTATTCCTGCTGTGGTTATCAAACTGCAGCAACTAAGACACCTATTTTTCAATGAACTTAGGGAGATTGTGCCAAGCCCACCACCCTGTGGAACATTTCTTGCAAATCTCCAAACCTTACATGGGTTGTGCATTAATGGGACTGAAAGTGTTGAGAATGTTTTAAACAAGCTAACCAACCTAAGAGAACTAGGATTGTGTGGAGAACTAGAGTTGCAAGAAAAAGCTTTAAGCATGTGGATTTTGAACCTGAAGGGTCTCCATTGTTTGAAGTTGCAAGCAAGAGGATCTCCTGCTGCAGCCATCCCAAAGTTAGACTTTTCATCTCACACTCATCTCCACAAGCTGCACTTAGTAGGACTTATGAACAAGACACAAAAGTTTCCACCAAACCTCACCGAGCTGTTCTTACAAAACTCCTTTTTGACTGAAGACCCCATGGAAAAGCTGGAGAAGCTGCCAAACCTGAGAGTTCTGAAATTGAAGCAGGCATCATATGTTGGAAAAGAAATGATTTGCAGTAGTGGGGGTTTTCCAGAACTGCAGATCTTGAAACTTTCTTTTCTTTTCTCAGTAGAGATGTGGCGAATAGCAGAAAAGGCAATGTGCAATCTGAGAGAATTAGCAATTGTTGAATGCAAGCGGTTGAAGATTGTTCCAAGAGGACTATGGCCAGTAAGTAGTCTTTGCAGTTTAAGATTGGGATATATGCCTCTTGATATTGAAATGAAGGTTCAAGAACGTCAGGGTGAAAACTGGTATAGAATTGAGCATACACTTCCAGTTTGAGGAAAACATCTTTGCTATAGCCTTGAGTCATATGTATCTTAGCTTTACTAATGTTTTGGTTTTATCCCCATGTTATTGCCTTTTTCTTTTCTTGGCAAGTAATGTTTTCATTCACCTTAGAACAAATAATTAAACAAGTGTAGGAATCAGATTTCTGGCAGGCAAGGGGCCATCAGAGTAATCTTGATCTCATGTTCTCTTGCTCAAAGAACTGCTGCATTTACAGATATAGTCGAGTCAAGTTCGAGCGAGTGGTGAGTGATCAAGTCTTGTTTGCTAATTTTTATTCCAACAAGTGTTTGCAAGCACGCAAATCTTCTTTAGCTGGAGTTTTCTACTTCAGAATCTTGCTACAATGAAGAAGATAGATTTCATCTTGCAGAGACACTTTTTCCAGTTTTGACTATTTGTGTACAACTTTTCATGCATATCATTTACTATGCCTGATTGAAACTTTTGTGGAACTTGGAAGCGTATGATATGCTGGTGAAGCTTTATCACCTCAAGGCCAGAAAGAGCTATTTCTCAACATTTAATAAAAAGAAATTTGGAAAGGGTAATCTCTCAACCTTCCCTTCTGGATAAAGGTACTGGATCTGAGTTGTCATAAGGGTTCAATCATCTCAGCTTCACACCAAGTAAATGTAGGAAAATCTTGATGTAACTTTTGCTTGAGCCAATCAGCATAGATTTGATTTTTCAAGCACTAGGTGATAATTACTACCACGTGTCTCATTTTGACTTGACATTACTTTTTTGTCTCCTGAGTGAACAACAAATTTCTGCTCTTATCTGTCACCTACTTCCAGACCTGAATCAGCATCTTTTCTGATTTTTCCATATCCTCAGCCCTTGTGAACAATTGGATTCAGAATCTTAGCAAGGAATGAAAGTTTGCTTTCTGCATTATTATGGTCATGCAATGCTCAAACCAAACCCCTAGAGTCATTCTGTTTCTCTTCCTCAGCAAATCAAACTTTTATTAGTTATTAATAGAAGAGTGCAGAGAAGGAAAAAAGTCACACATGAACAACAACCAAGTTGGAATCAGGAAAGCCTAAGGTTTTATACCTTGTTGCAATCAAGTTTTTTCCTATCAAAAAAAAAAAAAAAAAGTTGGAATCAAGAAAGGGAGGGGGGTTGGGTTGGGCATGAAGACCAGCACAAGATCAGTGGTCCTAAACGTGAGCTTTCTTGCGTGATCTAGTAGGGGAGGGAGGCAATCAGAGATACATCAGATGGTAGTTATTCTGTTAACAAAGACAACAGACTGCAGCTGGAAGTGAAAGGATAGAGAACATCACAACATTTATAGAAAAGCCTCCAAATTCATATAAAATCCCTCAATATTAGAATCCGGAATAATTTCTGTACTCTAAAGAAATTGTCTTGTACCAAAATTGAGAGAGAATAAAGAGTAATGCTTATGCTATTTTGGCGCTTATCCATTGAGTATAAAATGTGGACTATTTTGTATCATCTCGCTTGTCAATATAAGCTTTCTAGAAGCACAAATGACCAAAACAATTCACAATTTGCATTAAATGGATACTCTCCATTTTCCAAACTTTGGCACTTCAATGTACACATGGAAGTTGGAACTCTTTGGTCATGGGGCTAGAAGGGGGATTGATCACAATGTTCTTTAAAACACGTTGGGAATCAGATGCTGTTGATTCACCAACAAAACTCACCAGGGTACTCCAATTGATCAAAACATCAAATGATCTGCAGGTATTCGTAAATTTATCAAACAAGTTCTGCACACCACTAACCACACTTTCCTTGTTACCAAAAAACCCAAGAATGGTAAAGAAACT
Source organism: Pterocarya stenoptera (assembly GCA_003123785.1). Lineage (NCBI taxonomy): Eukaryota > Viridiplantae > Streptophyta > Magnoliopsida > Fagales > Juglandaceae > Pterocarya > Pterocarya stenoptera. The sequence continues at coordinate 80,084 of QEOT01007336.1, read as the reverse complement.
TGACTCTCATTTAGTTAAAACTGACTTGATCATCCGTCAGTTGGCCGCTTTCCCTACAGACCAATCCATCAGATACCTATGATTTGAAAATTCAATAACCATGTGAATTTGTTACCTGTTTACAGTAATGTTCACAGCACTTCGAGCATTTCTCTATATAAAACCAGGCCCTCCAACTACTTCCACACGCACAACATTTGTTCTCCTTCTGAAAACTACGTCAAAGCTTCCCATGGTTACCTCATTTCATTTCCTTCACTTTGTTCCCTCCTTATCCTCATCTATTCCTCCATAGCATAAACATCCAAGGCAATGCCTTGGTTTTGAACTTCCCTTCTAGCGTTTCAGTCTTTCAGAACCTTTGGAGGCAACCGCTAGCATAATTGCGTTGGTGGATATGCAACATGAGACACGTGGGATGGGGTCAAATTTAACTTTCAAGTTCTATCTAAAGGCTTATAGGTTTGGGATTCTACCTACTAGACTACATCATCAACTATTTTAAATTCACTAAAAATAAATAAAAATAAATAAAATAAAGAAGGAGAAAAAGAAGAAGAAAGATTATTGTTTAGAGAGTATGGACAAGGCTTTGTTATAATACTCCTTGTGAGGTATGCTTATGATAATGCTTCACGGATACCACCTAAAAGGCTAAAATTTATTATAAATCTCCTCTTGAGATAGACTTGGAATTATAATTAGTGGGTCCTAGTGACTCCTCTCTCCGTTGTAAATTTACAGGGCACTACACCTGCTCTAATAGGTGGGTTCAAAACCGGAAGAAAGATTTGGGGCAAGACCAGATTTGTTAGCAGATATAAGGGTGGACTGAAATAATTACATCTGTTTGTATGTGTGTGTGTGTGTGTGTGTGTGTCTATATAAAGAGCATAATATATAAAACTGAGTGATAAAGAAATGCCAATGATACGCATAACATCATCATTGGTGTAGCTAAAACCCTTGTAAAAATGGCATACTAGCTTAGAGATAACTCATTCAATTCATGCTACGGTTCTATGAACAAAATTCTACATCTGAAGTAAATTTCTTCATGAAAATATAGGGAAGAATCATCTATAAATTAAGCACGCTTCATCAGCATTTTAGTGCCTCTTTTGTAAGACTATGGCAGTAACCATGGCAATAACATTTGCTGCAGTCCAAAACTCGAACTGAAAGCAATGAGAAACTTGGGCTACCTACCAAATGGATGTGGTAAGGGCTATGCTTGAATAGCTGGGCCAGCATATTTTCCCTGGCGCATATAGAGATCATCTGGTGTTTCTATCTCTGCAAGCCATGCATAGTCCTCTTCTTTTCCATTAATCATACCAGCTCCATTTCTTGCTGCTGTAGTAATATGTTTAACAGCTCACTCAACTTAGTTGCCATTTTCATGTAATAAAATTAGAAGGAAAAAAAGAGTATGAATTACTGAGTTATATGTGCATATTGTAGAAGGGCAAAAGGAGCAAAAGAAAAAAAGTATGATATTTACTTCAAGTTACTTACAGAAGGTTGAGTATGGGTAGTCATGGTAGTCAGTACATTTTCTGCCTGCTGCCTCTCTGTAGGGAGGTGAGAGGATGTCAAGCACAGCACAAATTTTTAGACTTCATTATTGTCATTAAATTTTATTTCAGATTTGAAGAAAAAGATAGATCCAATTTTTAGAAGCTTTCTTTGTTTTCAAGACCAAAATTTAAAATTTTAAAAATTTTAAAAACCTCTCATCTTATCATTACAACTTTTTCAAATCTTCATACAAAATAAAATAAACAATTCAAATTTTTCAAATTCTAAAATAAATATAATATTAAAAAATATATTCTAACAATATTTTATTCAACTTTTTAATTTTAATATCATTTCATCTCATCTTATCTCTGAAAACAAACGAGACCTAACTCTCAAATTTAAATAAAAATTAATTCGAATAAAAGAGACTTGAAGCAGCTAGAGAGATTGGGCCTTGGATGAACGGACACGTAGTGAAGTTTGATTAATGGGTTTCTATTGACGTAAATTGGAGGGGACACGTGGAAGAAAGTTTTATTGGCCCTTGGACGCAAAAGCAGCATGAAGGAGTTCAACGTTGGGCCTTTTTTTTTTTTGTTTTTCTCGTTTGACTTGGCATGAAAATGGAGTAGCTTAGCCTTTCATTTTGATTTTACGGAAGACGCAGCAGATTTCAAGCTATCCGTTCGAGCAAGTTTCACGCATGCACGCAGTTTTTGCACGCGGACGAAGCTGGATCATACACGCACGGAGAAGATTCAAAATTTAAATTTTTTTGGGTCTTTCGAAGAAAGGGGAGCTACGTAACACAGCACGGACAGAGAGGAACGAATTTGTTTGGCCTTTCGTTTTGAAGACGCTGCTGCGACTGAGAGGCTAGCTGGCGACGAGTATTTTTTTTTCGGTGTTCGTTTCCTTTCATTCTTCTCAAAAAAATTATGGTGAATTCGTTTACGTTGAATTTGATTTTTAGCATGAACTAAATTTTCTTTATTCTAAGAAAACGATGTAATCTAGTTTCTATGCTTACTTTTCTATGCTATTTTGAAGTAATTATCTTTCGTGTTTATCTGATTTATTCTGAATTTATTGCTTCTAATTAACTGACTATTAATTAGATGATTTTGATCTTGTGATTTGCTGTCGAAAGAGGCTTTTGCATGAGTTTGGAGATTTGCTAACAAACAGAAAAAATTAAATTCAATTAATTGGATGAGTAAAGCATAGTAAGGGAGTAGGTGAAATTGATTTCCTAGAAGTTTCTTTCCCATTTGTTTGGTCTTCAAACAAACAGTTTTCTTTTCCTTGAATATTTTCTTTGAATTAATTTTATTTCAAATTGTAATTACAAAAATCTGAATGACTTTTCTAAATAAAGTCGAGATTAGTATAATTTCGATATTTGTCAAAAGTAAGTTACCAATCCCTGAAAACGATACTCTTTTCATCACTTTATTATAAAACTACAATACTGTGCACTTGTAGTTTTGTACCGATCACACATCAAGCCACGTTATTTTGTGTATTTACTTTTATATAATCTCTTTCTGGTTAAAGTATTTGTCCTCGAATTAACACGTGTTAATATCTACGAGTTGAGCTGAAATTTATACGAGTTGTATCGTTTAATAATCAATCATAATTTTGTATTCATGAACGTCTAGTTTAATAAATGAATCGAGCGAATTCAAGTTTGACCGAGTCGATCTTGAGCAACTTATTGAATAGTCTTGCTTGTTTATAACCCCATGATTTGTAACTTATAAGCTTCTTATGTCAACACACTACTTATTATAAGACCCATTATAATTATAAAAAAAAAAAAAATCAATACTTTCTCATTATTGTGAGACTCACTTCAATGCATTATGGTGTGTTGGGTGTGTTAAAAGAATATTGCAAATTAATTTTTTTTTTTACCATCAACTTTGTTTTATATTAAGTTATTATATTTTTAAATTGGTGTGTAGAACATACCCACTAAAGTACTCACATGTCATAATTTGATTTAAAAGAGAAATTTTAAATTTTAGATTTTACAAATCAAATCTTACCTACGTTTAAGTGATGTAGATAATATGTTTTACATGCATCAGTTTGAGAATACTAGAATATTAACTCATGTTTATTAGATTTGTTTTGTTGTCTGTCGGATTGATTCCTCATCCACATTCTAGTTTTTTTTTTTTTTTTATGGAAATAGTCATATTTTATTAATGATCTGAAGTTACAACTATTGACTTATTAGTACATGGAAAATCCAAACTATAAATCAAACTACGCATCAGTTCTGGGGCTTCCCCACATACAAATTGCTCTGTGACGGACATTATTTTAACTTCTAAACAAGCTTTCTCAAAATAAAAAAAGCGTTCTGTAAAATATAACTTGCAGGCCCCCTCTATCCTCCCAAGGAGGATGAGTATGGGACTCAACTATGGACATCTAATCCAATAGCATATTTCTATTAAATTAATAACTAAAATAAACTGAAAAAATTACAACTAAACATATTCACAACAACAGGACCACAAGCACTGGTGAGACCCCGGACGGCACGCCCACCACAAGCATCAGCATCTTGAGCCCTAGCTGAGCGAGTACCCAGCTAACGCACGGACCACAACAGCTCGGTAGTATGATCACCAGACGTAGCATTGCTCACCACTCTCGAACAGCTCTTGCCCCAGATTACGTCCGAACCAAAGGCTCAACACCACACTTTGGTCAACAAAACAACAACAAACCAGAGAAACTAAACAAAAACCAAATACTGAGAAGGAAACAACACTGAAACGATACAAGCCAAGATCAAAAGCGGATGAACAGTGCACAGGCAATCGGCAGTGTCGCGTGCAAGACACTGTTCACACTGGGAGGAAAACCTTCGGTCAAACTTGGAAGTCCTAGAGTCAAAGGTTCCACAGAAACCGAGCATGGCATCGGCAAAGGACTTCTCGGTAGCGCTTGATGGCCACGCGCTGGCTAGATCTGGAGCTTTGTCCTGCACGTGCAGGCTACGCACCACTCCAATGGACGTCGAATTTTGTAGACTTGAAGATCGGTGGCTGGGCATCATGCCGGTGAGGCACGTGTAGAAGTTCGACGGCTGGAAAGACTCGAACGGCAATCCTCTCTTATTTGACCTAAAAAACATAAAAACAAACAACAAAAATACAACACGAAAGTAAAGACATGCATGTTGTCTTTACATGTCTGAAGAGTGTTTTATCTGTTGTTTTGAACAGTAAATACTCATTTATTACACTCAAATTAATATGGGAACGTGGTCAAGGATTCAAAATTTCAAATTAGGAATATTCTTTTGTATGCTAGCTAGGCTAGCTGTTGCAACAACTTTTTAAGGCTATTTTTTTTTTTTAGTAATGCTAGATATAAATTTTAAAGTGATAAATTTCGAATAAGTTTTTTATAGAAATGTGAGTTTTATTAAAAATTAATAGTCTTCCTTATATTTTTTTAAAGCGAGATTTGCTTTTTATAAAGACCTGCATGTGACTTATCTATTTGAAATAGCTTGTACAGATAATTTCTATTTTTTTTATCACATGATACATGTTTAATTAATTACTTGAGTGGATTATTCATAAATTTGGGTCTTAAATGGAATCCACATAGTCTCGTGACGTTAATCCCATGCAATAAATATTCTGGACCACTTGTTTTGTTGTGAGAAATGTATGGACGAGTATGACCAATATTGTAGGGCATGTGATTAGAAAATAAACTTTTTTTATATATATGAAATACGATTGTATGTGTTGGGTATAAAATTTGCTAGCGCTCGGCCCATCAGTAATTAAAAGGCCCATTAACAAGGCAAATAAGGAAATGACAAAACCTACCAATTTGAAAGATGAGCTTTATTTTTTACAAACTCAAACATATTGATGATATGGAACTTTTCACGTCAATTATGTTAAAAAATGATTGATATTTTAATTTTTTTTAAAAATTATAATAAATCTTACTATAAATAATATGTTAACACACCAGTTTATATGCATCAAAATTTAGAGTTAAAATTGTGGAATAAGACGTAAAATAAGAGATATGACTTCAAATTTCACCCTTTATATATTTGAGAACATAGTAACTCATAAGAGATTGTAAAGTCATCAAATATGATAGATTTCGTCTTCGTAAGCCTTAATGTCAAAACACGTAAATATATATCAACATCTCTCTATTTACATTTTATATATTTTACTTACTGTTTAAATCATAAATAAACATTTGAGTGTCGTACCACCATTCAAGCAACATTATGAGCCATTCAACCTTACTGTTGGCATCCGGCATTAAGGAAAAATTACATCAATAATACGTCCATTACTCATAATAGTCTTCACTTATGGCGAAGAATTATCTTAAAAACATCAAAACTCAAACACAAAGCATTATTGGAAATAAAGATAGAATCCAAGCAAACAAAAAATTATAAATTAAAAATTATAAAGCTTACTACTATTATATAACTTTTATACAACTCAATAATAGGAGTAGGAAAAATCCTGTTTCAATGGGAAAAGGAGAAATTTTAGCACCTTGAGTGGCAACATCATCCAGATGGACGGAATTGGTTTGCGGTCAGGGAGGGTTGAGACATCAACATTGGATTAGTAGCCATCATGCATTCAATATTATATAACAGTGGTCTGATTCAATTTTGGCTTCTTCAATTTGGAGTAGTACATGTCAAGGTTGACGGCTTCTTGCTTGTGAAGGGAAACTATAAAGCTGATTCTGGGTCAAAAAGTAAATTTATATTTCAATATTCTCTGTAGACCAGGCTCGTTCAAGTCCATCCAATACGGAAAATATTTAATTAAATATAAATATAGTGACTTGAATCTATTACTCAAGACCTTTGCTCTAAGAAAAATAATATTTGTATTCGTACAGTGCATAAATGCTGCACAATTCATTTGAAAAAAATGAATAAATATGAAACTCGAATGAAAAAAAAAAAAAACTAATTTTTTAATTATAGATATTTTTTTTAAGAGTCATGCTACATAGCAGCCACTATAGTAGTACACACATTGCAACCACTCTAGTAGTACACACATTGCACTCACTACGTGACTGCACATGGATCTTTCATTTTTTGTTTTTTTTTTACTCTTACCCTCCCTCTCTCTCTCTTGCATCTCTCTCCCTCACGTTCGCTCTCTCTCTCTCTCATCACTCTCTCTCTCTCCCATCTCTCATCTTCGCTCACTCTCATCACTCTACTGCATCTGTCTCTCTCATCACTCGCTCGCATCTCTCTCTCTCATCTTCACTCTCTCTCTCTCGTCTGCTCTCTCTCTCCCATTCTCAATTTCTCTCTCATCCACTCTCTCTCATCACTCTCTCATTCTCGAGCTTCTCTCGTATTCTCTCTCTCAATTGGATTGAAATTAGAATTAAGAAGATGTGTGGTCTAGATTATTCTTTCATTTAAAATGGTTGCTATTAAGAGGCTTCTATCTATATTTATTCTTGAAAAAATCTGGGGAGAAGCCACTGTAGAGGGAGCAGCCGCTACACATATGATGTGGCACAAGTAGAATGACCAAAAACACCTCCCTACAAATTCGAAATTAGGACTGAGAGAGCTAATGAGAGAGAGAGTCGAGGAGAGAGAGACCGAGATGAGAGAGAGAGTGATGATGAGAGAGACCGAGATGAGTGAGAGAGCTCGAGATGAGAGAGAGCGGAGATGAGTGAGAGAG